>WUQG02416927.1:0-15599 GCA_011317285.2 Androctonus mauritanicus | reverse complement strand
TCCGGTTCCAATTGTATTATATTAACCATATTTCACTGTAAATAAAATTCCATTGCCTTAATTAAGTTTTTCTTATCTCCGGATATTTGGTCACCCCGGATATAAGGTCAGTTTTTCCAGGTCCGCTGAAGTGACCATATAACGAGGTCTGACTGTAATTTGAAACACCCTGTACATTGAAATGAAATTATCACTATTCAGAGCACTGTGGAAAAAAACCACTGGGCAAAATAATGAAATAACGTCATACATGAAATTTATACTATTCAAATTACTGGGGAAGAGATTTTTCAAAAAAAAAAACTAGTTCAAAAAATGATTGATAGGGGAGAATTTGGTGCTGCCAGAGAGCACTAATTACAGTAGTGTGAACTGAATGGGTGCATAATCAGAAAAAAAATTGTAAACAATGCAGATGATGTTTTATAGAAGGAATTTTTTTCATTCATTTCATATATTATGTAAAATTGCTACATAAAAGTGATTAAATAACAATAAAAGCTGACTGAGGCTGCATCTATTAAGGATTGCTAGAGGCATATTCAATATATTGGCTTTTCCGCAGAACCAAAAGCTGAAGCAACCGATCTACATTGAAGTTTTGCACATGCAGCACAATTCCCTCCTTCAAATCTGCCAGGTAAAGAACCATTCCCTCGATAAATCATGCTTTTTAATGTAATCCAAAACCAAAAATCATGTGTTAATGTTTGGGAAATGCAGTGGCCAACATATTGTAAATGAATGACTGATGATTCTATCATTTGTGATGTACTGTTGCAGTAACTGTGTAACAATCCATCCAATATGTGTAGGTATCTATTTCGCATAAATGTTATTTGTTGAAGCATCTCTTTTGCTGGAGGTTCAGGATGACACAACATGTCCTGATAACAAGTTGCAGTTATTGTGCAAGTTATAGACTCAGTTGAATGCATTTCCTTGAAGAAAAATGGGCCAATTAGAAATTCAGATATAAACTCTATCCATAATGTTACCTTCAGTGAATGTAAGAGTATCTCTTAAAACTGACAAGGATTTTTTTATAGCCCAGATACAGCTATTTTGAGTGTTTACTGTCCCAGAAAATGAAAATGAGTTTCACTTCAAAGGATGTTCTAGGGTCTTTAGGCCAATTCTCATTCATCTCCATGCATGCAAGAAATGCCAAAGCAAATGTTTCTTGGATGTCACAACTACCAAGTAGCAATTCTTGGTTGCAGCTAAGTTTATAAGGATAGAAATGCATTGCTTTGCTGAAAATTCTCCAAACCATTAGAGGTTCAGCATGTGGCTGCAACAATCTGAGATAATTGCTCAATGACTACCATTGTAATTTCTTTGACCATTTGATGTATCCAAGGTTTACATCCTTTTTCTGCTTGGACTATGAAGCTGCATTCTACTCAAAACAATGAATCATGCATCACAATGCACATGGTGTTAATGAACTGTTTCACAATGATTTCAAGTATTTGTACTCATGAAGTGCTGTAGCAGAATTTTCATCATTCTGGTAGAATAATCTTAAAAGTAAGGTGCATTCCTGCAATATGAGAACTATGACGATCATTAAATAATTTTTTTGACTAGCTCACAGTGTTTTATACCAGACTGCATATACATCGATATACATGAGTTGAAGAAAAACTGGCATAGTGTGTACATTGACATATGCTCTATGCTAATTTCAACAGCTAGTGGCACTCACAGCACCATATTTTACCCTATTGATTATTTTTTAACTTTTTTTTTTGCAAAAGTCTTTTCTCTATGATATGGATAATATAAATTCCAAGTACATGTTATTTCACAAAGTGGTTCTCTCTCCAGAATGATCTGAATAAGGATATTTTAATTTGAAACTTGCTGTATGTAACATAGTTGTTATGTGGATTATCATACTGCATACTAATACATATTTTTCAAATTAATAAACAATTGATGCTTGTTCTTTAATAAAGGACTATTTAATTATGACAATTTTTCCCTTAAATGAAGACAAATAATATGCTAAAACTTTCATATATATAAGTATATAATATATATATAAAAATGATACTGTAACTTAATAAAAACAATGAAATTTAGTTATTTTTCCTTCATACTTTAAGATTTAAAAAATATGGAAAAAAGTAGGAAATAAGTAAATACTATATTTCATATTTATATTAGATAGAAGTTGAGAAATTTATATTTAGATAGTACAGTATATATAAAATATGATCAGATAATTTAAATGAGAATAACAATTCCAATGCAGCAGATTAAATAAAAAAAGAATGTTATTTACAAAACAAAATTTTACCAAGTTTATTTCCTTCTGTTGCTTCTAATGCATTCTTTACTTTAATAGCCCAATTATCAAATGACTCTGCTCGTACTTTCAATCTGTGAAGCATGACAGGTAATTCATCCAAAGTATACCTATATCTGAAATTAAATAATTTTTATTTTCATATTATTTATATAACTACACCAAGATAAAAAAAATCTTTACTTCGCTCTATAAATTTGTCTATAAAAATTAAAAAAAAAAAAAAAATAAGAAGAATGTATACAACATTCAGTTCCCCTATACTCAACTATTCATTAAAATCTAACGAACAATAAATATATAATTTTGCAATAAATCAAAATATTTCTTTATTTGTTTAGAAATAAATTTTATAAAATGAATTATTATATGAATCAAAATAATTAATAAAATTATTATGGCTGATTATTATTCATCCAGCTAGTTATAATTCAAAGCATCAGCAATTCAGCACTACTTATAAAATATCTAGAGCTATAAAAATATTATAATGTTTTCTTGTCCATATTCTTAATATTTTTGAGTATAAATATCAACAAACTAAATGAAAAAAGGTAATTAACAATAATTGTTAAATATGTGATTCAATGTAGTTTGTAGCATTTGTATTGCTGAGAATGAAAATTTAATAAATGAAGTGAAAAAAATTTTTATAATCAAATTGATCACAATGAGCATATTTTGATAATACAAGTTTATCCTGTGTTTATTTTAAATTTATTCTGTTCATTTATAAACAAAATTAATGTGTAATATGCATAAATTTTTTTGATCTAAATTTTTTATTTTATTGGGATGAATTTTATATATCGGATATCAAAATAACATATACAGATAGTCCTCTATTTATAATATGGTTACATTTTGATAATGTCATTGTAGATCAAAAATCATCTTAAGCCAAAAATACCCAATAATGATGATAATTTTGTAGTAATACTAGACAACAGGATATTTGATCTTTCAAGGTGGTAAAATCATTGAGATTTGATCCCGGATCATCCAAATAATAAAATTACCAGGAATGAATTCAACCTCCAAGATATAATATTGTTCAGAATCGCATCCAGATCCTTCAATTTGGTAAGTGATTGCTTTATAATATTTTTAATAAAACAAAAAGCATTAAGCATTTCTAGTCAATATGCTATGAAAATAGGCAAGTTCAGAATATTACAGGGGGCAATCATAACATTGAATTATCTTAAGTTAAATGACTAAGTAGGAGAGTGTACAGTGTTTTTTAATCTCTAGATAATTTTTTATGTAAAAAAATAAAAGTATCTAGTTAAGCATTGTAAAATATAATATAATACATAATGTAATATAATAACATATATAATAATGTATAAACTATAATACTGTAAAAAAATATTTAATATTTTTCTTTGGCATTTTTGAAAAATATGATTGACAGATAGATACAATCCAATAAGCATATAAAAAAGTTATCAGAATTTTAACAGACTAAAATATAAATAAAAAATCAGAACAAAATCTGTAATAAAAATGAAGGAACATATGAATTGATATATATACTCAAGTTCTGCTTAATAATCATGGCAATTTAGAATTTGCATATAATACAATAAAAAGTCAGCAGCCATAGAATCTATGATAAATATCAATTTGGAAATAGTTCATGATATGAACATTCTACAGCATTAATGTTTCCATTGATTACTGCCAATATTTATAGCTTGTAGCAGTAATTTAAAATCAAAAAAACTTTCTACATTTACTTGATTACTACTATGGTTAAATTAAGATCAAATAAGAGGCCAGATCAACAGTCTAGCATTGCAACTATCTATATGATCTATTATATATTCATATAAGAATTATTCCATTAGCAATCCTAATTTATTTATTAGATAGTATCTTTCTTATCAGAACTGTAGAAAGATCTACAGTATAGAAAATACAATTTAAAATATTAAATCTTAGTCTAGAAAGAACCACAAACTTTCATAATAATTATGTTGGTAGTTGTTTCATCTTCATTTTGATAACAACAACAATTAAGATTATCAGCAGTATCCATTAAGTAAAGATATCACCTAAGATGAAAGCACTTTGAAAGAAATCCTAATCAAAAGAATTTTCTAATACTCTGGGAAAAAGGATCCAAAATAAAAACTTTTGCTTGTTTTGCTGTTTTTATTCAAGATTAGATTTTCAACAATAGAAGTATCTAGCAGTAAATTAGTTCTTGATTATCTGTCCAGATATATTTCATGAAATTTCTTTGAAAAACTTCATATGGAAAACACAAAGTATAATATAGTGGAAGATCAGGATATAAATCAATCCAGATTATAAATTTTCTGAATATGGACTATAATAAAATTTAGAATTTTTTTAAATAATGAAAGTGAATATTTTCAGAATATTTGTGTAAATGAAAAATGTTTCAAATAATCACAAGTTAAACCTATATCATTTACAAAATATATACACATTTTCCTACAGATTTTTTTAAAGATAATTGCAATTTGCACTATTAATCATAACTTGGCATTTCAACTTGATGGCTCTCTTAGTACTCTCTAAGTGGAAAAAAGCAATTAACACTTGTCACCAAATTTACCTTAAAAAAAAAAAAAAAAACCAAATTATTATTTAAACACAAACATAATTTAAAATACAATATAGAATCAGTCTGTATCATGAAAAAAGTTGATGCCTTAATAAAGTTTTTAATGAAAATTGTCAAGTTCTGTATGCAGTATCTTTTGTTTACCTGTCTGCTGCCACTGATGTGTGTGTACAGAGTTGTTTAGATAAATCCAGAAAAACTGACATGTAATAAACACAACAAAAATGCAGGAAAAATTTAAACATATTTATAAGAAAACTAGATAAAAAATTAAATACATTGTAAATAATCAAAATCATTCGATATAACTGCCATTTGTTTTTACGACTTTTTCAATTCAGGAACTAAACCCCCTGCAGGCATGCTTCATTTCTTCTCTGTCTAAATTCGTCATCACCTGTAGGATAGAAACCTTCAGGGAGTCCTTCATGTTATGATGAGTCTTATTGACCTTTCTTCAACTATGCCCTATACATAATAGTGGAGAGAGTTACAATCTGGGTTGGATGGAAGCCACAAAGTCAGATGACCAGTGGTAGAGCAGGTTACTGAAAAGACAGACCTGAGTCTTCCTTGCCTTGTGAGCTAAGCTGAGTCTTGTGAACACGTAGTTCCCTTCCAGTGGTTACCTTGTCCATCTAGGGCTTCACAACTGTCTCCAGCATATTGATGTAACCTTCTGCAGGCACTCTCAGACCCTCGTTGAAGAAGTGTGGCACCATGACGTCACTCTCACTGCTTACAATTCCCAGGATCATGACAGAGCAGGAAATTATGTATGCATGACAGTGAGCATGTCAGAGGCATTCTGGCATATCCATCAGTCATTCTGGTGATTCTCTTTCTTGTCCTGGATGAAGTTCTTCTCATTTGAGAAGAACTTCAGGAAATCAGCACTATCGTGCTTGATGTCATTAAGCAGAACCTAGGCCTTCATTTTCCAATCGATATTGTTCTTTTTGGTCAACAGTTGTCGGTTCCTGAGAACAAAAGATTTGTACTCCAAATATTTCTGCACTGCCAGACTGACTGTTGATCTCACCACACCCATTTCTTTTGACAGGTTAGCCATGCTCCACCCTAGATTCTGATCGATCTTCTCTTTCAATTCAGAGACAAATTTGTCACTCCTCTTGCAATCAGATATCTTTCTGTGTGTGGATCTGTCAGGAGTAAGTTTCTCCATGCTAGACTCCCTGAATCTCTTGACTATATCATAAACTTGAGTCTTCTTGTAGCCAAACTATGCAATGATTTCTTTCGGCATTTTTCCCACATGAAGTGATTCAATAATGGCTGCTCTCCGATTGTATTCACAACTTGTTGAAGTAAAAGCTGTCATTTTGTCAATTATTAATTCTGTGTTGATTGAAATTATAGCCAATGCAGAAATTGCTGGAATTCTGCCTAAAAAAATTCCAGATTTACTTAAATGACCCTGTATATATATAGCAAGAAAATGGAACAAAAAAAGAAAACTGATATTAAAAAAATGATATAAAAAATTCAATCTTGATTTTATTAATCCAACTTTTGCAAATCAGTTTTTTTGTATGTAATTATTGAAAATATACCCCTCTGATGGTAATCCTAAATTTTTCCAGTTGCCAAAATATTTTTTAAATTGCATGTAAATAAACATTGTTTATATTTGAACAGCTTGATAGAATTTGGATTTTTATCATCTCATCCTGTCAACTTCATAGTCTAACTTAACAAACCTATTCCCATTATGCAATCTGATAAATGATATTTTGGATATTTTTAGAAAAAACAAATTTTTCTTCAAATAAGCTATAAAATTCTGAAAATTAAAAAAAATATTATAAATAAGAAAATAATTGTTAATTCTGTTAAAATAAATCAAAATATATTGTGTTTATTTTTTGTTTTAGTTTCATTAAAATTTAGGAGAAAAATTGTGAAAAATGAAATGTAAACATCTTCAGGCTATTTAAAGGAATATGGCACTTTTATTGCTTTAAAGCAGTCACTTGTTCCCTGGGAAATTACAGCCAAACCTACTTTGCATGTGGGTAAATGGCATTGGGTTCAGACTACACCAACTGCAATCAAATTAGAGGAACAGAAAATATATTACAGCTGTTTATGTATTAGATGAGGCCATTTTTGTATATGTTAGAATTTTTTCATATAAATAAAAAAAACTTATAAAAAGTACTGCTAAAAATTATGTAAAGGAAGTAAAAACAAGTTAATAAATATGAAATATTAATAAAAATGAAATATTTCAATGAATTCATGTAAATATTTTAATAATTATATGATATAACTTTATTAACAAATGTTATATCACTCATGGTTTTTTTATCAATAGTTTCTGAAAATTTTGGCCAAATTTTTTCATTCATGATTCATTTTGTTGACGAGACTTACTGCTTCTAAAAATATCAGTTATTTCATTGAATAGCTAAAATTGCATATAAAAAAATCATGTTTTGCCAATCTTGTAAACGTAATGAAAGATTATGAAAACAACAAATTTTTTCAATATTTGAAAAAATGCTTATATTGTTAGAAAGAGAACAAAAAATGCAATAAATATTGAAAATTCCAAGAGATTTTGATGAAAATAAACGAGATTTCATAATTTTAATAATTTTTTTTCCTGCATATTAATTAAGCTTAATTTAAAAAATTCTTGTACAATTCAATGATAGTAAAAAACAAATTTTCTCCTGAAAAGGGAAGTTTACTTAACACAAATCAGGCAATGAATCAATGTATAATCATTGGCAGTTTTGAATTGCTAGTACATGCATCAAGGATATGTTGACAATAATTGCCTTAAAATCAATTATGAATATTTTTCACCTGACATCAAGCCTACATTTTTTCTTATGACCATATTTTGAATAAAATTCTGCACAAAAAAATATACTTGTCAAGATGGATTGCAAATCATTTTTTCATAAATATATTTTTATTTTTGTTTTTAAAATATACAATGTAAACAAATTATTTCCCATAAATTAATAAATTCTAATAAATTCCACTTTTATTCACATAAATAATATAAAAACTGATGATTATAGAATGAATAATAACTTATATAAACTATATATAAGTTAATAAAAAAATTGAAGATCTTTATTTTGATTTTCCAAAAACAAGTACTTTGACAAATGCAATAGAAACTAAAACTGAGCAAATCTGCACGACAATTGTAGGCTCAAATGATAAAAATAAAATTGTGGATCATCTGATCAGTGGTTGCAAAAAGATCACACAAATAGATTATATACAGTGCCACAACAGTATTTTAATTATGATTCATTGGTACATAAATGTTGTTGTTTATAGTATTTTTGGCACATCAGTAACATGGGTTAAAGTGGTAAATATAAATTATCAGAAACAATGTAAAACAAAAAAAAAAAAATAGTTTCTAGTATCCAAAAATTGATGGAAGAATTTTTAAGTCTCTAAAATATCAAGATTAGGAAATTTTTGTATACAAACAAATTGGCATTTAACATCTCAAATGAAAACTGAAAGAAGTATATTTAAATTACAAACATTGCTGCTAATGGAGATAACAGAATATAAGATAACGAGCTAGAGAAAATAAAACACTGAGATTTGGCAATTGAAATCACCTATTTATGAACCAAATATATAAGTCATATCTATTATGATAGAAACCTATTAGAGATATCTATTATTATAAGCTATATAAAGAAGATTCAATTATTATTTTAAAAATTTATATATCACAGACATAATACCAATTCACTTACAATATGTAAATATTGGATCCTTTATTTACATATATTTTACACTATTACTTGACCAATTTTTAAATTCTTGGTTGGAACTTGAAATATTCAAGATATACAATCAAGATATGTTTTATGTAATGCCATTATCCATTTGCTATATCCAAAATGATGATTTCATAAAAATTAATATGAACTTAAAAGAAAACTATTACAAAGCAATAAACAGTTATACATAAAAATACAAAGTTACATAATACACTGTAAATGCAGTATATTACATATTTTAGAATGATTTTAGTTGAGAGGAGAGATATTGCTTCAAGATTTTTAAGTTTTGAATTTTGTGTAACACTCACTGGCTAAAAAATGGTATTAATGATTTCTTCTTGAAATATTGCAAGATATATAACTGAAACTAGGAAAATAACTAATCTTCTACCCCATAACAGAGATGGTTGTCCTCCAATTATAATGAATGTATAGAGTGACATCTCTTCACAGTGGCAAGTCAATCAGTTAAAAAAAATATTTTATTAATATGTATTATTATGATTATTATTTTTTTTATCATAATAGCCAATATTTTCTAATTCTTGGAAAACAGTTCCACATTGCTGTGAAGTCTCACCCAATATTTACTTGTTTGATTAATATGGATTCTTTATATTTTTATTTATTCTTTGATTTATTTTTTATATTTGATATATATAATCTTACAATTGAATGCTACCTGATAGTTAAAAGATAAAGTTTAATAATGACAGATATTATAGAGCAAAGTATTCTCAATTAGTTTTGAATGAGACAATAAACAATTCAATTCAATAAGTGAATAAATACCTAAGACAGTGTTCTTCAGGAGTACATGTACATAGCCTGTCTTTATGACTAATACACACCAATTTACCTAAATCAAGATAAATTTTAATTTATTTCATTAAAAATAAATTATATTCATATAACATAGGATTTGTCTACTTACTACTATTACAATTACAGGTAACTGCAGATAGAAAACAAGTAGTTTTACAATAATCACATTGTCTTTCATCATCAGGTAATAATTCAAATGCCTCTCTTTCAGCTTCCGTCACACCCTGATATGTTTGAATAAATATATATACATATTTCAATTTGAAAATTTCAATAAAGTATGAACTTCATATTTACCCATTCAAGAAGAGATTTTCTATATTCTCTTTCAGTTTCTACCATTTTTAACATATCCTGGTAAGTTGCAGCAGCAAGACTGATATCTAATCGTTCAGGATCTGCAGCCATTTTACAAACTAATTCATCATGTGAAAATACACAAAACCGATGCAGCATGCTGTAGTGTGAAATACACACTCTTCCAATTGGTAACTAAGCAAAGAAATCATAAAAATATTTTCAAAAATTATTTTATAATATTTTTTATTGCTAAAAATACATGGATATGTATGATCATACATAAACGAATATTTTTCTAGGTTTTTAAATATTGGTTACTACACAAATATAACTGAAAATATGTAAAGTTGCTGTGTTGCATACTCTTTGAATAGGAGCAGGTCCTATGATACTAAAATGGATGCACCATATTTTTATTTCTAAAAAAGCCTATTTCTTCTCAGTTATATTATTAAAAGTATGTTGATATATGTGAATATTCATATTTAAATATATTCAAAAATATAATAAACACAAAAATATTAATATCATCAACCTACACTAATAAGATCAGGAATGTGTAAACTGATGTTCTTTTAATGAATAACATAGCTATCACTAATACATATTAATGGTTAATATTAAATGGAAATACAGCAATCTTTGATGTTTCTGATCAAATTTGCACATTTACAGATAGTTCTGATCATTTAGAAAATACAAAATGATTATTTTGCAGCTGATTTCATATATCAAATTTGCATTTCTGAAAATCATATGTGCTTATCAGCTTTCCAAAATGAAAATTTCACTGCAACTAACAGAAGTCATCAATTGTAACAAAATTTCTGTTGCATACTTTGATTCTGAGATTTTATCATTTAAACATTGTTAAATATTTTTGTTGAGATTTGGAATGAAAAAAAAATCTTAATAATCCTTTGATATTTTCTGGCAAACACATCAATAAAATTGTATTGTAGAGAAACTTGATATGATTGTATCCTTCTTTCCATCCAGCTGTTTCTTAGAATTGTTTTGCAACATTTCAAAGCCATAAATTTGGTGTTTTATCTAAATGGCTTTATTTATTACAACAGTGAATTAAATTTGGAAAATTTTTAAAATTATAAAATAAGTTATTGATTTATTTCAATGAATATCATATAGTTCTAACACTTGAAACTTAAGGAATCAGCTCTATAAGGTTTCACATTTTTACCAATATTTTCAAACTCTGAAGTAGGGGACTGATTTATATACAAATATATTTCAATATTTATAATTAATTTCACACAGTGAGTTAATTGTAAGCTATCTCATAATTAAATATTATTTTCTGTCTACATTAGTATTAATTTAAGATAATTTAATTTTATCATTAGCAGGAATTTACAAAGCTGTAAAAATAAAAAACAGCAAAAAAATAACAACAATAATAATAAATACTAACCCAGTCAGCTGGAGCAAAGTTAACAGCTTCAGCAAAATTATAACCCTGATTAAATCCAGCATGATATGATCTAGGAAATGTTATTACAAATTCTCCAGCATGTTGATTGGTTCTATAAATCTGAAACAATTAATCTAAATTAAAGATAATTATAGTAATATAACAATACCTATCATAAAATTTAAAAAAATTTTCAGAATTTGTAATAATCATTATTGTCATTGGCCCGGGACACAATATCATCATGCTTAACAGTTTAAACACAATAAATAATACAAAATGATATTACAAGTACAACTGTAATTAATTTAATATCTTTAAAATTTCCTATAATAGTGGTTCTACTTCATTCATTCTTAATAACACAAGATAGTATTCATATTGAAATATATGAAAGATATTTTTTTTAAAGGACTAATAAATTTAAAATTGATTTTATTTGTATTGATTTTATTTATCTGCCAAAGATTATATTATGGAAAGATAACACTAATTTATATTGCATGCTAAGTAAATATTAGCTCTATGCAAAGCAATTTCATTTTAGTGATTTGATAACTTACTATTTTTAAAGTAAGTTATCAGATCACTAAAATAAAATTGGTCTTTATAGTATATGTTTATTTATGAGAAAATACAAATTTATCAGATTGAACTGATTCAAGTCAATAACTCTAATCGAACAGTTCTGAGGATTTTAATAATGTATAATACTATATGACTGAAGAATGCATCCAATGATTTATAATCTTATGAATAATTAATGTTTATTAGGGTTCAGCAATTGAAAATATATAATACAACAGTATTGGGATTAGTGGAGCAAATCAGTGTTATAGGAGGAGAAATTGTATATACAATATGCAATTAATAAAAAACAAAATATATTTTTTAAATCATCATTATTTAAATATAATTTCAACATTTATCACTTGAAAGTACTATCTAGTTACGTATGTAGTGTTCCATTCAAGATTTACAGAATTTAAAACAGTGACAGCCTCAATATAAAATGTCTAACAGTTTGATTTGATAAAATAAATTCAAATGAAGTATTATAACAATTGCAGAAAACAACAAGCATAAATTTGATAATCAATTAAGACATTCTTACTTTCTTTAGACAGGGAGAAGAGGGAATTTAAATGCTTTAATGTTTGGTGTGTGAATCATACTAATTCAAAATTCATCTATTGGTATCAGTGAATTTAAAAATTTAGTAAATTTTTTGCTGTAAATTTATAATTACTCATTTTGCTGCCAAAGTAGTAATAAATTGACTAACTGGACATTATAAATAGTAAATATATATTTTATTTGATGCTATTACAAGTTTTTCCAATACTATCAAAATAACCAATTTATTATATTTAGGAGTCATTATTGTAAAGGGTGATTCACTAAATGTTTTTGACTTTAAATATTTCTAAAACAAATTGTAATATTGAGATATTTTCATAAAATAATATTTAAATGAAAATCTCACAATATGACAGAACACACACACTACCAACAAGTTGAAAAATAAGTTCTATTAAATAAAATTTTTAATAAGATTTTTACAAGAATATATAATAAACTTTTAATAATTTTAATGTTTTATTTCTTTTTTGAAATTATATTGCTGGACACATTATAAAGCTAGATGAGTCATGTCTTGTTCATCTAGTTGTGTAAATAAAATAATACTAAACTCCATAAAAATTTAAGTCAAATTTAAATTTTTGATTATTTTTAGAAAATGGTTATGATTTTTGTAAAGCTTTTTGAATTTTCTTATCACTGTAATCAATTTTGCTTTGCAATTAAAGAAATAAGAAATATATCAATATATGCATATGAATAATTTGGCAAGATTGCATTTACTTGACTCATATATGCCAATAAAGTATTAAGTGCAAATTTTCCTGTAGATCAAATGTTTATGATTATATATCTCAACTGCCCAACAGAATCAGTAAATGTTATAAATAGTAACAAACACACCCTCCACCTATAAAAAATTATTATCCATTTGGAACTGATGGGACAGGTAAAGTACAATCTTGTCAACAATTTTATTTAAAAAACCAACATACTGGAACTCCTGCTGACATAAGAATATTTGGATTCATTATTGTTACTAACTGATGTAATAAATCTGGCTGAGAACGAAATAATTCAGGAGCTGCAGATCTCATTGAATCTTCAAATGCTTCAGCTTTATCTCCTGGAACACCATACCAGGTTTTTGGCTCACCCCTGTAAAATATTTTAAGTATATATTAGAATATTTTTGAATTATATATACTTTTGATTTTATTTAAATCCAATAATTTCATCTAGAAAAAAATATTCAAATATTAATAATTATAGATAAATATAAAAGTTTCACATTTATATTTTTAATTTTCTTTTATACAAGAATGCACTAAAAAATAATGCCTTTTGATAGAAATATTTTATTATTATAAATCAGAATAAATATAGGAATATGATATAAACATTTTAACTTTCTATTATAAAAAGATATTATCTAAGATAATGATTTATTGCATGATTTCTGTGTTGAACCAAGTTTTAAACATTGTCTTGAGCAAGATATCATAATTTCATAAATCATAACTGCACAAATGAAAACGTCTACAAAAATTCATTAAAAATTTAATTTTTTGTGACAACATGAGACAATGAAAATATCCTGAGACAAGTATTCAAAATGAAAACACAGATATGAAAGTCTTCAGAGATAATTTCAATGAGAAATCAAAGGATATCAAAATTACTGCCAATATAAATAAGATCAACGATATCAGAAATACGTATTAAAACAGCATTAGCAGGTATTTCAAATATCATTATTATATATATATATTCAAATTGCAAATATCATTATATGCATAAAACAAGGCTAAAATAATAATAAATGACATAGAAACATATACTATAAATGAGTTCTTTGCAGCAGTTTCAATCCTAAGATCTTGAATATTGGAATCCTCGGATTATTTTATAACATTCATCATGACATATAAATATCTGTTCATTTATTCATTATATTCCAGACATTATTATTATTTAAATTAAAAAAACTGTGTCCAATTTTTTCATTATAAAACATTTTTCTCATATTTAAATTATACAATACAGAAATATCACATAAATTTGATCAGAAATATCAGAATTACTAAATATTCATCATATATCATGATCCTCAATTCATCAATTGTTGTATTTTTTTTTATATAACTAAAAGCATAATTTATTTATACAAAAAATTAAAAATTGCAATCCACATTATTAAAAGGAAAAAATTAATCAGTACATTCTTTAACCTACTGTGAGCTGAAATAGTTAAAAAATAATGGTATTAACAAGCTGGCTAATTATGTAATTAAGCCTAATTAATATGCAAAAATTAAAATTATCATATCATATTTAATTTTCATTAAAATAATACATAATATTACATATATTATAGATAACTCAAGTATTTACGTAAAATACTGTAACAACACAAAAGTCACATATATAATGTAATCATCATTTTTTTCGATAAAAGAAATACAAGTAATCC
The DNA here is from genome assembly GCA_011317285.2 of Androctonus mauritanicus. NCBI lineage: Eukaryota > Metazoa > Arthropoda > Arachnida > Scorpiones > Buthidae > Androctonus > Androctonus mauritanicus. Next base: position 779 of record WUQG02416927.1, on the reverse strand, counting down.
CATACTTATTTATAATCAGTAAATTCTTATTAGACAATGCAATTCATACAAGTTTATGCCCTTGAGCATGATCTGATATATACAAAGCCTCTTTTTCTTGTGATTGATTCTTTTATTTTTGTGTTTATTAATTTACTTACTCAGAAGACCAGATCCTCCAATGTGGTATGCAAATACTTTACTATGTGTTTCATGTTTTATTTGCAACTAAAAACTATTCTTACACTAAATCTAGAGGTACTGAAACCATTATATATTTACTGTATTGTGTGATATGTGCCATTAAGTGGATCAATAAGAAGTTTCTTATTTCAGAGACTTAAAAAATTTTGAATATTTAATTTTTTAAGTCTCTGCAAGGATATTTAATTTTAAGTCTACCAGCTTAAAATACGACTGAATCTGAATCAGCTTAAGATACACTTAAATTTTAAATAATTGTATAGTTTTATATTATATCTATACTAATTCATTTCGCTATTGTAAAATTTATTATTATTGAATAGTTTTTGAAATTTTCTAAAATTCAAAAAAGATATGACATGTTTATAATGAGATAAGAATGTTTGTAACTGAAGAAAAACTGTAACTTTATGTTCTTGCCAAAATTTGTTTATAATTAAAATTTAATAAAAAAAAATTTATCATGTTTTTATTAAATTTTTGAAATTGTATATATGATAAACTAGCAGACCCGTGCCTGGCGTTGCCCGGGCAAATAATTGTATTAGATGACATTCAGGATTTTCTTCAATGGATTCTGAAAATCTTTCCCGTAT
>WUQG02416916.1:0-15599 GCA_011317285.2 Androctonus mauritanicus | reverse complement strand
GCCTTTTAAAATATTAGTTGCCCCGGGCCTCGCATTTTCTTTGAAAGGCCTTGTGTATATACAGTATATATATATATATATATATATATATATATATATATATAGTGTGTGTGTGTATATTTCATATCATTCTTTAATTTGCAATTAATATACTTTTAGTGTTTAACATTTTTAAATCATTTTAGTTGTAATTTCTGTCAACAGTAAACGATACACTTTTTGTATTTTGAAATTTTATTATGGTTTATCTATTGATTCATAAAAATTATCTTTCAGAATATTTTAACAGATTAAGGAATGAGAATGGCGTAATTTTGTTATAATTTTTTCTAATTTTTGTTGAGATGAAAAGACCAGATTGAAGTTATTTGAAACTCTAAAGTTAAGCATAGTTTTATAATCTGTTATTCAGTTATATAATTCATCATGCGTTATTAATACGGAATATTGTACGCTCCCCATATATTTTAAAAGCATTAACATGTGAAAAAATAAACATGATGTATACTTATATTAAAAATGCGATAATGAGAATATCATCTCGTGAATCGTAAACGTGTTTCTAGTAACAAATAGCAAATTTTTCTAGTTATGTAATGAGTTGATATTCATGAATATCAACTCATTAAATAACTAGAAAAATTTGCTATTTGTTGCTAGAAACATTTACGATCCATGAGATAATATCTTCATTCATGTTATTGATAATATTCATGAGTATCAACTCATAGTACTGTGCAATAGCAATTAGGAAGAATGCAAGTTAGACTACTTATTTTATAATTAAAACCAATGATTAACGCACAAGATATATATATTGCGCTGATGAACAGCCATGAAAATCTGTTGCTATAATTTTGTAAATTTATAAAATAATCAAACTGTGAAAAAATATATATTTTTTAAATCCTTTTTTTTTTACAAAAATTGATTATGGATTCACTTTGTTCGCTGCATGATATTTTGAGAACTAAAAGTTGTAGAGCATTATATTCGAATATTATCTGTTCTTTCTTCATTTCTGTAAATTGATGAACGTTCGAAATATTAAAATGTCGATTATCTTTCTGATATTTTTGTGGTATGTGAATGAAAAATTATAATCATTTTTAAATAAATAATATCAATTTTTAATTAAAACTCTTAATTTTCTCATCTATATGCTTGCCAGATCGTCCACAAAATATCTGTCTATAAGTAACAAAACATTGCATAACGTTCAAATTTTAAACGTTTCTTTTCATCCATGGTATGAGAGTACTATATTAATTTTGAAGTTTCCATGTGGCTCCCGTTATAGAATGGCGACGTTCGAGTAAATTATTAAACTAAGACACACGCGCAAACACAAACAAACAAACAATACTTATGTTTAGTTTAATAATTTATTCAAATATCAAAATCGATGTGATCAGTTTAAATGCCGATCATAAATCGATTTTTCAAAATCGATTTATGATCGGCATTTAAACTGTACACGTTATCTACCTCCATATATTATTGATCAATATACCTGTTGATCATTTGTAAGTAAAGGAAATAGAATCGGCAATGTAATTTTCTATGAATAGTAACTAATCGAAACATTAATGTCAGTTTAGTTTATATATTTTTCTTAATTCGTTTCATAGTGCAGATGACAAAATTCAGTTCACTACATAACTTTTTCAGTTAGTATTAGCAGAATTGAAATACAGTGGCCTTCCGTACAACGCGGGGGATACGTTCCGCGTTATATGAAATCGCGTAATACGAGACATGCATTATCAGACGATTTTATGCAAATTTAAACTTGTCTTTTGAGTTCTAGCACTGATTGCATATTGCTTATGAGATGTGCGTTAGTTTCAAATATGATTTTGTTGTGTGCAGAGTGTTAACTAACTTGTCTTAAAGACGCTTTCTTTAAATAAAGGGAAAAAAAAGAATACAGGTAAATAAATATTTTAAAAAATATTATATACAAGTAGATCCTGTTTAACGCGGATTCGTAGAACCCGACCGAAAAGTTGTTAGAAAGTTATCATGAAAACAAAATAAGCATCGTTTGGTTTTTATTACAATCAACGGTTATTATAAGTAACGGATACCTAACGTTAAAAAAAAAATTATCCTACGCGTTATACGGGACTGCTTATAGCGCTGTACGAGTACCAGCAGGCAATTTTTTCGTTTACGAATTCGCAATATTGGAGATCGCTTTATACGGGAATTTACTATACTGTATCATGTAATTCATAGCGATATCCTATTCATTTAAATTATCTGTTAGTCATTATTAATTTTTCGTTAAAAGTTATTAAATAATAATTGTCAAGACACGAAGTCGTTTTAAAATTTTGGTAAATTTCACCTTTATACTAATTTATGAAATATCACATAAACAAATCTGGGATAAGATAATTAATTAAGTTTATAACAGAATTTCATAAAGAATTAATTTTGCTTTTGTATAAAAACATTTAGTTATAAATGATAATTAATGATAACTTTATCAACGTGTATATGTTGTAAATTTCTTCGTTGTCAGAACGAATTTAGTGATTTAAATGAAAGTTCAGTGAAAATAAAACTCGATTTTATTTATAAATAATAATCTGTACATAAATAATGTACTATAGAATTAAACACACAAAACAATCCAAACCTTGCTGCTTGTGTTTATTTTTATCCTGTTCGGGGTTCATTGTCACATTGAGCTATTTTCTCTACAGTTTCTCCCTGCAGGGGTGTTTAGCAGTGATATCGGACACCGAAAATAAAACTGGGTCTCTGATCTCTCCATAAAAAAAGAAATAATAATAAAAAATGACCATTTCCTAAATATTCTTAATATTTTACTTTTATAACTCTCATGTATGCATATTTCCGCAGAAATTAGAGTATAAAATATTGCAAATTCTTATATAAAAAAAAAAAAAAAACATAGTTAATTTAGATTGACATATATTGAATGCTTTTATTTATGCTCGTTCTTTCAAACTCGTTTTTTATGTTTAATGTTGCATTTTAACTGTGTGTGAAATGTCAGAATTTAAAATTTATTTATTCGTTAATATTTAGCAATAAGAAAATAATAAATTGACTGGTTGTTACGTGCTGCTTTAATAAAGATTTACTGTAATAATAATAATAATAATAATAATAATAATAATATGAATTTTTAATTTTTTATAGTGCAGAACTGCAGTTAAAATTAATTAAAGGAAGTTTAACTATTATGTAATGAATATTTTCGTATTTTAAAGATACTGGCACATATCAGCACAGACAGAATTAGATATCATTATAAATATAAAATAATTATCTGATTGGCTAGTTTGACGTATTTTATATTCTATGCACAGTTTACTCAGAACTATCAATAGTAACACCTAATTCATTTTTTGTCTGAATTCAGATAAAAAAAAAAAAAAGAAAGATAAGATCATTCTCATTTAGCTTGAGATATGAAAGATTTGAAACCATATTTTTAATATACGATGGCTATAAATGATATAAAATACGAACTTAGAAATCTCTCTGAAAAGTAGAAGTGATTTTGTAGTAAATAACTTAGAATATATCACGAAAGATGATTCTTTGAGTAGTTTTCAGTTTGCCATAATCATTGTTAGTAATATAAAAAATACCATTGATTTAATAATAAATAGTAAATAGAAAATTTTTGATTAAAATTAATTGTTTTTATATTTTAATTTATTGATGAGGATGTCAAATAAAACAAATAATGTTAAAATTTATTGGTATTGTACAGTCATCTTTACATAATATAGCATCTGCAAATGAAAATTAAATCATTAAGAATATTAATCATAGCTTGTAATTAAAAATTAAATTTTAGTAAAACAATCAGTAATACTACAGTTAAAATATTTCAGAATAATTAATTATTTATCAGATAATTCATATATGAAAAATCATTTAATAATTTTTTTCTGAATTGTCATAATCATACTCTTGTTCAGCACGCGTTTATGCTATATAAATTATGCATTAACAGTTTTGGTAGCTATAGTAAGATAAAGATCTAGTCTAAATGTTGAACATTATTCAGCATCAAAAAAAATTGGTATTAAGTTCATCGAAATTATACGATGTCATTCATAATAATAGACTCGAGACTTTGTATATATTTACAGTACTGTAATTACACGCTATAAATTCTAAAACTTCATTTATAGATATAATTTAAAATGCCCTCCACACGTATAAATAAATTTAAATGTGTAATTTGTTCATTTTTTTTCAGAAAATGGATACAACTCGAGCGAAGACAAAGCGGCCTCCACCATGGTTCGTTTAAATTTATTGTTGACTGTTTGTAACTAAGATAAATAAAACAGTAATGACTGAGCAACAAACGACAACAGGTGGTAAGTAATTTATTTTAACAGATTAATTATACCAACTGTGACTGTTAAATTAATTATTTAATTTCCATTGGTTTCATATTTCTAATCGATGAAAGGATATAACATTACAGAATATTGTATTATACTTACACATCTGCTTTTTCTCCGTCTACTCTTTAGTTTACATCAGGAACAGAAAATTTTTAGGAATATATCCATTCGAATATTCTACGGGTTAGAAATATCTTGAGTAATTAGAATATAATTCTGCCATTTTAAATAATAAAAATTTCAGAGATAACAAGCACATCAATAGTACAAATAACCCTCGTATAACACAGTAGTTAGATCTCTATAAAATCTCGTGTAGTGCGAAACCCTGTTGGAGCGAAATCACATTCTATAATACCGTATTGTGTGACAATGTATTATCGCTTAAACCGGCCAATTTGTAGGAAGGGCATTAAGTTAACTAGTTAACCAAAGTTTAACTTTCTATGCAAGTATAAAGTACTGTATTTCTTTTGTTTGTTGAAACTTGCATAGATAGATAGTATGCAGATCCGAAAGACTTTTTAATAATCTGAGAAATGCTATACTGTTATTCTGTTCCACAAAAGAAGACATCGAAAATAAATACAAAAAAAATGTGCTCTTCTGTCACTGTAGGTGATAAAACAATATTGTGCTCCGTATGTTCGTTTGCACATCCGCTACAAATTGCTTGGCGGAACGGACATTTTCGGTGTCGAAATGTGTAAAAAAATTATTTAAGGCCAAAACTTAAGAATGAAAATTTAAATATCCTTTTCTGTTCTGACTATTGAAAATGACCAACATAACTAAATTATAAAGACACAATGAATTTTCCGAACAAAAGTAGTTAGTTATAAGTGTAGGCCTATATATATATATATATAAAGATACAATTGAATAAAAAAAATATTAAAATATATTTATAATTTTATTTTCAATAAAACATTTAACTAAACGATATTTAATTTAATTAATGAATTTATTTTAAAGTTTTTATATTAGGAGCGGCAATTTTTCTAGTCTTAAGAGCGCCAAAATTTTTGATCAGATATGCTAGCACGGGAATAGTCGCAATTATTTAATCAAGAGCTAAGTCGTATTATAAATGGATGCCGGTATTTGCTATCTCCTGAAGAAATATTTTGATATATAATTTTATTTACTGCGTTAGGTTTCTGTTTTCTGGTATTTTTTTTTTTTTCATTTGGAAGAATTCATAGTTTGCTATTTTGGTGCACATTTTAAAATGGCTAAAAAGATATAATGCTTAAGATATTTGCTTCAGTTTAGAAAATGTTTCTATGGAAATCTCAGTGAACTGATAAAATGACTTCGCGTTGAGCTTCCTATTCTTGGCTTACGCATTAAATTTGAGCAACATTTTGATTATATATTATAAAATATTAACTTCGATTTTTTAATATTAAAATATTCAAAAAATATAAATAAATATTTTCATAATTATTAATTATAACCTGTTAATTAATTTTTAAACTAAAACTTCCGAAGAAATTGAAGGTTGTTTGTAACCATGCTTGTAACAATGTTTTAAAATATGATGTCAAAAAACTTAGTAATGGGTGCCAAGTTCTTCATCCTCGTCTCTTACTAAATTTATAATTCAAACAGGAAATAAGAGTATCTATTTTAAAAAAGTTACCTAAAAGTTGACAAGTTTTTTTTTAATGGTAATTGTTTACTAACCATTTGTTTCGACCGAACGTAAAATTAAATTTTAAGTACAATAAACATCGGTCAACGCCAGAGCTTATATCTATTTATAACTTCGAACTAATTATTTTATCCATCAATTGTCTTGACGTCAGAATCGTAGGATATTGACATTGCTTTGGTTTACCTTGTACCGACAACATGTCGTATCAGTTACGATCTACTTAACTAAGTGGAGAGACCTTTTTAGACCCGTTCTATATTTAGCAATATTTATGAATTTTCGTCCGAGTCATTAATGTATTTTAAATCGATATGTTTATGGGAAAATTTACAAAACAAAACAAAAATAACCAGATTGTTATGGTTTATTATTATTAAATCATGTTAATCAAATAATTGTATAAAATGCACAAATTTCGATTTTCCTCTTTTCTTCTTATATTTTTGCATAGTGAAAAGTGATTACGTGATTAAATCTAAGTGGCCAGCTACTATTCTATTTTCATTGCTTCACCAGTTCAACCACATGTTTATAAGTTGTCAAGGTTGACTGTAATCGCTATATGGCATAGTCAGAAGGAAAAGACACAGTTTAAAAGAAGGAAAAAATAAAGTATTATTACACAAACTTAATTCTTTGTAATGTAGGACAATTGAAATTTCCTCTTTAATTACACGTATTTTTAAAAATGAGGTATAAATTGAATATTCGATATAGTGGTATTATATTACGACTCAAATAATACTTCAATATTATTATCATCGATTAAATGAAAACTGGGTGTCCTTCGTCGAATGATACCTGTTTTTTGCCCCCCCTCATCGTTGGATATTTGACTTATTCATTGCTTTCATCTCGTTGGTTAGATGGCGTTGTACAGGTTCTCAGTTATTTTTAGAACAGTGTATCTGACATTGAACTCAGTCAGTGGTTTTTTTTTTGTTTTTTACTTTTTTCTGTTTTGTTCGGAGCAGTTGCGTTGGATTAGATATTAGATAGGCGGATTTCACTTCATACTATCCCGTTCGTAATTATTTGTTATCTAAAAGATTCGGTATGGTGGACTAAATGATGGCAATTCAACTTTATTTAAATATTGGATCGTTACCTATGCAGGCCGGTAAGTTTTTATTTATAAATAAATAATTAAAAGTGATCGCGTTTATTTATGGAATCATCCGTGCTATCCTGAAAGTATTTCGGGTGTGGATGTTTATGTCTTGTTGTGTGGGTGAGCACTGACTTCTTTCCCGTTCTATTTATAGGAGATGGTCTAATACTTACTATTAATGTCTTGTTACCAAAATAACTTGCATGCTTTTGGCCATCTAATTGAATCCTCCGTTCTAGATTTTCTGCGTTGTTATGCTGTCATTGATAATTTTCAAAGATTGATATGTATTATTTTCCCTTAGATCGAAGTTAATGCTGTTTATTGTACTTGTTAATTATGTAAGTTTTGTCACTTCTGAAATTGTCTAAATTTTGTAATCAAGTGTAATTATTTATAGGATTAATCGACAAATTTTGTTATGTTAAAATCTGTATGAAGTGAAAACAATTGTGAAATTGTCAGATTATAATAATTAACATAAATAATGTTATATAAAACATTTAAAATATAATTGTAATTATACCATATTATTTGGATATCAAATCGTTAAAGATAATTATGGAGTAACTTAATTAAAAATTTGATTAAATTTATAGAAATCTGTATTATTAAAGAAAAATACATCAGGTAAAAATTTTATTTAACAAATATAATTCAAAAAAATATATTTTTATTATGCGATAAAAATATGTATTTTTATGTACTCTACTTATTTTTCCTTCAATTACTGAGTGTAATATTTAAATGCTGTGGATGATCGATATCACAACGTTTCGTAACATCGGGAAAACATTATAGAATTTTTTTTTTTTTTGAAACCCATTTCTCGACCTCATTTTTATGTTAGAACAATTGTCACCTACATTTTGTACGCTGTTTTAAGTCTCGTGACGAATCATTCAATAGCGGAAAAATTCGGAGTTTCACGTAATGAGATTTGTTCAAATATTTTCAGTTCACATTTTATATTAGAATAACTAAATAAAATATTCATGAATTTAGTCAATACGTTTGCCTTGATATCTTGTTGTAGGTGGTACAAAAATAGCGCCTTATCGATCTGGGAGACCAAGCTCAGCCTGTCGCGGCGCGTTTTCTATATTTAGATATCTGCTGCACAGTTGTCAACATATTAGTAGTTCATTTAATGTTTTTCTCTATCATTATTAATTATGAAATTATTATTTTTCGACTCAAGAGTTCGTTTTTTAAAATTCTGTGAAATATCATTTGTTAAATTTATTTTTCAATTAAATTATGATAGAATTTTAAATTAATAAAAGTAATCTTTAAGATGTTCGATATCAAATAATTGTTTCTATATTATTACACTAAAAAATCTTTTTATTTTAATTATGTATGTATTTATTAATATAAAAGTGCTCTTTTACTTATTATTAACCAATCAGATGGTTTCATTAATGCTTACAAACATTCTTTCTTTGAGATTTTTACCTTCCACATAATTATTGTCATAAACGATTCCATAAAGTAGAATGAATAGTTTTTGTTTGGATAATTTTTTCTAATTATATATATACTTGGATTAGCGAATTATTTTTAGTAAATATTTTATTTCTCTCTTAAAACAATAATATTTAGAACTATATATTTCTTTAATAGTAGAGTATTAATTTCTAATATAATATTTCATTATTAAAAAATAAATACATATAAAATTTTTTTTCTTTGACTATCAATCTAGTAAATTAAATAAATATTGTAAAATATCCCATATATATCATAACGAAAATTTATTTAATTTAATTCAAAAATTAATCACTACGGGAGTTTTGACTAGTTTAGGATTATTTAGTTTAAATGTTTAGTTTTATATAAGCAAATGTAATATAATTAATCAATTGATTTAAATGGAATCCTGAAGAAACTAAATTTTATTATAATAGATCAAATGTAATGAGGAACACTCAAGTAATCTAGTTATGTAGCGCCATCTGGAGTTGTCAAATAAAGATAAAACATTAATACTGTATGAGTTTTTGGTCATATCCTTGAGATCAAGAGAACAAAATTTTTCATATACACTATATTAGAAATTTATTAAAATAATAATATATAAAATTCATTAATCATGTAACTTTCTAAATCTTGAAAACATACATAATTTTATATATGAACATATTTAAGATAAAATGATTATATTTTGAACTATAAATTTAATTCAAAAGATAAATTCTTAGTTAAATAACAAAAAATAATTTAATCATAGTTAAAATGTTTTGTGAACTTTTCAATGAATTATGATGCTCATTAAAACTAGTCAAAATATAACTTTTCGTATATTGTGATAAAAGAACAATGAATGAATGTATATTATATATTAGTCCATTTATCTAAATTTCATATTTGCATTATGGTTTTAAAAATGGATTTATTATACCATATAAATCCTAATTTTATATTAAATTTTGACAATTCTATAATTAGACCAGTCTAAAATATTTCTATGAAATTTTGTCCAATTTGTTAGCATATGGATATAGAGTGGAGATAAATTTGAAGTTTAATTCATTGGTTACTGTATGATATATAATGAAAATGGAATAACCACTAATCATTTCCTAGTAACAGAATCAGTCTCTGCTCATTTACAGTATGTATTTCCAGTTAATCAACAGAATAAAAATTTTGTTTTATTTTATTCTAATTATGAACTGAAAAAGTGCATAGAAATTTTATTTTGATTGGTTTTTTTTTTTAATTTATAAATATATGTTAAATTTATCTTTTATTTTATATAAGGGAATTTTATCTTTTATTGTTCAAGATTTGAAGTATTAGACATAGAAACAATATCTTTCAATTATTAGAAGAAGAAAAAAGCAAGTTTCCTGTCTTTACTGCTTGGAATCTTGTTTATAGTAAATAGGCAGATATATATTAAGACATATTTTATTGTTTTATATTGATATTGCATTATCATTATCAGTATTGTAAAATATATTTTTCTAGACAGTATAATAAAATAATTATATAAAACTATTTTATTTTTTTTTTTTTAATAATTCTGGGTATTTGTTATATTTAAGTTGAGTACTTACTCTGACACATTTTCTGTATTTTGTTTCATTTTTAGAGAATATTTTTTTTCATTTTGTTATCATATAAATTCTCTAAAGTCAACAGTAAAATTATTCAAATCAAATTGTTTAAAGAAAGAAATAATTAATGAACAGAAGTAAATAAAAATGAAATTGTTTTTAATCATTATTTTGTTTAATCATAATAATAAAAATGTTTGATAAATATTTATTGATTTGTTTATTATAATAGTTGTGTTCATCCTAAAAGTATTTACACAATAAAATATTAAAGTTAACCTATAAAGTCAGACTCAAAACTCGAAGCCATGAGATTATAAGAAAAACATTTTCAGTTCTGTACAGTCCTTTCCAGATACTATATAGTTATTAATTACAAACTGTATTCCAGGGTAAAATATATTATCTCTTAATTAATGTAATTAAAAGATATAATGAAGATAATTTTTTACAGAATTGAATATATATCTATAATAATAAAATTTACTGCTGCTTAAACTTGGAGTTTTTAATTTGATTCTTATAAACAATGATGATATTTTTTTTAATTAAGCATTTCATATTCATATTTTGATTTTTTCTTCTGATTAAATCTTTAAAATTCATCAAATAAAACATATAATAAATAATTTAAAATATAAAATCTGAAGAGAGAGTGATATGGTTACTTCCTGTCATTTGAGAATTTTTTTTAAAACTAGCTAATCTCAGAAATATATTGAATGACATAGGGATTCAAATTTTTTTAATGAAAAAAGTTTTTATGACTAATTTTATCAGCAGACTATAAATTTAGTATCCATAATTTACCCAATATTCTGTCCTTGCATTACTGCTGTTTAACATTTATACTTATAATCTTCACCAAATTATCTTCAGAAAATTTGCTTATACAGATGACACTACAATTGTATTCCACAAAAATTTTAAGATAGCTGCTGGTATAAGATATGTGAAAACTTTATTTTCTTACTTTGATTGCTATCACCTCCAAAGTAATCCATCCAAAACTGAAATATCCATCTTTCATCTCAGCAATCATCAAGCTAACTATAAATTTAAGGTCAAAGACAAATTGTTATTTTATAATAAATTTCTGAAGTACTTTGGAATTAACTTGGACTGTTCTATAAATTATAAAATTCAAGATTAATAAATAAATTTGTTTAATAAGACTAAAATAATAAAAGCTTATCTTTAATAGTATTTTCAGATAATCTCTCTTCAGTTATATAGAATAATAAAGAATAGAACATGTAGTATACAGTATTTAATTCTCATTGTCAGATTGCATGGCTTAAAGATATGATAGTTAAGTTTTTTTGCAGAAATAACATTTATTCATAAATATTATACAAAATATTTTTAATTTTTTAGCTTTCAGATCAGTATTTTTTCAAAATATAATAAGAAAAAAGAACAGAATATTACTGATGTTATATTTTAATTTACTCAATGGACTGTTTCCAAGATTATGGAATCACTTCTGAGAGACCATTTATAACATTAATCATTATTTTTCTTCCTTTTTTAATGATTGTTATCATTTCATCTATTAGATTCTTTTCTTTACAACACATTCCATTTTTACATTTTATACACATACATTTTTTTGTATGATAAAATATAAAGTCAGATGATCACTATAGCTGATAAAATAAGATTATTTTATAATTTTATTATAAACTTGGGCATATTTGATTGTAAGCAAATATTGTTTTATAATATAATAGTATAATATATGATATAAAATAGTATAGTACATAATAGTATATTATATATATATATATATATATATATCCATAAACAATTCATCAATAAACATTTATGATAACTTTATTTAATATATCTTGCTAAATGAGAATATTTGTATTAACTAATTTAGCATATTTAATATAACATATTTATTATCATATTGTGTTGGATATTATCTATGATAAACAATAATTTTTTTGCAATAAAATATTATAACCACAACTGCATAAACATAAGTTCAAAAGAAGATGAACTTATGTTTATGCAGTTGTATAAGCAAGGTGAAGATGTTCCAAAAGTTTCTATATTATCTTTTGTTAACATTTGTGTACTGATGCCTTTGTTACAGTTATATGTATTGAATAGGATTAGGTCTTCCACCCAAAACCATTATATCTGTATAATTAAAGTTGTCAACACTGTTTTAGTGTTAGTTATTGATTTTTTTGAATTCTTATACAGTTGTCTAAATTCACAAATTTATATGACAAAAAAAAAACCTTTTGATATTGTCAGGTATGCATGTTTTTTCAAATCAAAATGTTTTATATAAAATTCATATTTTACTTCCTGATGTAAATTAAAATTAAAATAAATATTAATGACCTACTGATGAGGTCTTCAGCTATACTCAATACAGCTGTAGAAGACCTCATGAGTAAGTAAGTTGAAAATATTTCTGTAGTAAAATTTTCTCTCCTGATCAGTGCTGTTTATTTTTATTTTGCTTCTAACATATATGGAATTTCAAATTGCAGAATACCTAACAATGTAATTTTTTAAATTTCCAGATATAAACATTGATAACAGCTACAAAATCAACTTTAAAAACATTTTTCTGTTTTTGTTCAAAAAGTTTTCAATAATATTTTGTCTAAATATTGTTATATGCAAATCAGCTAGATTTTAGTGAGATATTTCTTCATACACAACAGTTAAATAAACATCATCTCTAAAATAATTTCATTGTAGCTTATATTTTAATATAATAATGATGATGATTGTATATTTTTAATAAATGAACTTATCTGTTTTATAAAATTTAAATTTAGAAATATCAAGTCCTGGATACATTCAGTCTTCAATAATGGGAAGAGATCGATCTGGAGAACTTCCTAATAATCTTGTAAATAATTCTGTTATAACAACATCTTTACAAGAACAACATTTACAATTCCAGAAGCAATTAATGCAACTTAAACAACAGCAACAAATCCAGCAACAATTGCTATTACAGCATTTTCAACAACAGCAACAACAGCTTGCTGAACAACATGAAAAACAATTACAAGAACAAATAAAGGTACATTTATTAAATATGTTTTTTTATTAGAAAGAAAGGAATTGTTCATATTATTAAATTTACTATGCAATTATTTTTTCTAAAAAATTAAAAGGTATTAGTCTATTTATGATGATCTATCATCTTATCCCTGGGCACAATGTGGAGAGACTGCTCTGCTATGGTGGAGTGATGACAGCTACAAAAACTTGAATATAAATACATTTCTTGAATATAACTAGCCATTTCTTGAACATAAATACATGAAATACAAAATAGAATTTAAAAAATAAACCAGTAATCCAAAACTAACATCTTTTTTAATCAATCTGGCTAGTAAAAACACATAATACACCAACTATATCCACCAACTGTCCATAAACTGTATTTGGCTAGCCTGACAGCTCTCTTAAGAAGATATTGTGATTTGCATTATAAAGAAAGTATTTCTTTTTCTGTTTTTCAAAATACAGTGTTTCTCATCTTGTAAAATAATATATTTTTATATATATTTACCATGTTTAAATAGCAAATGCATATCTACTATTTAATAGTATAAAAATAGTAAATACATATTTATTATTTTTGCAGAATGGTAAATATGTATTTACTATTTTTAACCAATGATGTAAATTGTTAAAACATGTTAATGTTTTTTGTTCTGACTAATTTAAATAAAACTTTAATATGCCTATATGATATAAATATATGTATATATACTAGCAACCTTGTGCCTGATATTGTCCAGGCAATTTATTATGTTTTTTAAAAGTTAAATAAAACTATGAATTTCAACAACTTAGAAGTTAATTACTGCTGTTCTCCAATATCACTTTATTCCAATAACTCACTACAGTACTACTAGTAGTATTGGAATAATTCCCAATACTGCAAGAAGTGCTGTAGTGAGTTATTGGAATAAAGTAAAACTATGAATTAATTTTATATTAATTTTTATTTTTTATTAAATATTGCTTATAAATAGATATAGTCATTCATCATCATTGATGAATTTTGAGAGGGTAATGACAGTTACACTCTTGAACAAAGAGCATCAGGAAATATGTAGATTAATCTCGATTACAGATTCCTTTTCAAAGTAAAAACTTATATTAGAGAAAGTCCTAAAATAAAATATTCACAGATTGTAAAATGCTGGTAGATTAAATAAAATCAGTAGCCATATAAATAATCAAAAAATTTCTATAAAATTCTATAAATTAAAACAAGTCATATTGTATTGCTATGGCAATGACAGTTTAATTCACACATGATAATGGCAGTTAAATCTCCAATGAAGAGTATCAGGAAGTTATTAGGTTTATTCATAAAAATTAGATTATTTCATAAAAATCATTTCAATCATTCTTGCATTATAAGTGAACATACACATGTAGGCATTTCAGATTTATAATAGATATAACTATAGATAACTCTAATAACATATCACTACATGGTTTCAGTTTAATCACTAAGCCTATCAAAGCTTAATTTAAGAATAATATTAAATAAAGTAATATAAGATATAATAGATAGTAATTAGAGATAGATTAAATGTTAAAAATAAAACTATAACAACTTTTTAATATGAAATCTAAATTTCTGTAGTTTAATGAAATAATACATAACACAGTACTTGACATTCAACATTAATTTCAAATGCAATAAACCAGTGAGACTGTTTAGTTAAAGATTCAATCATTATAATCTGAAAATATTGGCCAGCTAGCATATCGTGGTCATTTTAACCCAATGAAATTGCTCAAATAGTGTGTTACTCTTCCATCTTGCACTTTTATATAAAATAATTTATGTAAATTATGCTGATTCCTGTGGACATATATTAATGATATCTCTTTTAAAATCCTACTGCATAAATCCCTTAATAAACAAAACTTGTTTCATAAAAATTGATTCAGCTATTTTTGTGTTATAAGTGAATGTAAATGTGCAAGCATTTCAGATTTATAATATATATAGATATTACATGCATACATATATATGTGTATGTATATATACAAACTTAAAAGTTGTCATTGAAATAGTTATAAAATCAAATTTATTTTAGGACTAATTGTAAATATAAATGAATTATATACAAAGTAAATCCTTGAGAATAATCAAATAAATATAACATATGCCAAACAAATCCTTGATGCTTGTAATGGAAATTTAATAATTTGGAATAAATTTCCATTACAAGCATCAAGGATTAGTTTGGCATGTATTAAGGCTTAATACATTAACAAGGAGATGCCACGAATCTCTAAATCGTTTTCCGAATGAGTCATAGCTTATTCGGTAGGTTGTATATAGATGA
>WUQG02416905.1:0-15601 GCA_011317285.2 Androctonus mauritanicus | reverse complement strand
TTATGTTTAAAAGTTTATGTTAGAAGCGCTGATGCTATAATTTTATAAGATATGAGCAGTTTTCCACCCCTCTAGCCATGCACCCACCTTCATGTGGCAGCCCGGGTGGTAGATACGAGTCTATGTGCAAAAAGTGAGTGGGTAAGCGTATGTCAAAATGCTGTTACAAACTAAACAAGTTTAATAAATTGTTCCTTAGATTTAAGGCAAAGCTGCACAATTTGGCAACATCACCTTTGTGTGGTGATCATTCCAATTAGGGGGTCGCAGGGAAACTTCCCCACCTGGCTTCGATAGCTGTAGGTCCGCCATTGTATATTGTATGTTATTTTAATATACAATATTGAAAAATATGCAATTTTTTTTTTTATAGAATAACTTATTGATGGAGTGCATGGATTTCTAAATAAAACAGAACGTGTACATATCTCTGTTTTATTTAGAAAAAAAGATCAAAAATATGCAAGAAGAATCTTTATTTATCTTGTTATATAAATTTTATATAAAAACAAAAAGTAAAATGTAAATAAATTCAAATACTGTAGAAATATTTTAAGTACCATGCGTTTTCTTTCAGTCTCTTTAGATAAGAATAGCTCTTCTCCTTTTGGAGATTTTTGATAGATTCTTCTTCAAAATTTCCAAAGCAGTTTGGATAGATACTTCCTTATATTTTTGACATTTCTTCCAAATCCTTTACGTCTATATACTCTGTTAGATCTAACAGTTCAAACTATTTGGTTATCAGAATTTATATCGGCAAAATTGTAATTCCTATTTGTATTGTAGAAATAAAAATGGTATTTAATATTACCGAATTTTATAAATTGTATAATGGGAATAGAAAAATATATAAAAAAATTCATCAACATGAGTTTATTTTCTGAATAATTTTTTTTAAAATTAAACAAATGCATAGATATCTAATATTGCTATTCGTATTTTAATTTTTGTTATAGTAAACTTGAATTCTTATTAATGTAAATTGTTATTGTACTGTACTACTTATTGTACTCTCAGTACAATAACAATTCACATCAGAAAGTAAGCTGATCAGAAAGTAAGCTGTACACCTATATTACCTATATTATGAGAGACGAAGGTATATAAATACAAAATTATTTAAGTTTTAAATCATTATTTAACTTATAGAAGCTGTTGGAAATTATCCCTTAGTGGGTGTAAGCATACATCTACACTTTTTTGTATCTTGTTGTTTTACAATACTCTTAATAAAGTATTTGGAATGATGTTCTCGACAAATGGCTTTATTTAACTGAGGAACATTATGTGGATTGTTTTTGTATAGTTCGTTTCTCCATTGGACCTAACATAAATCAAAATGCATGCAATACTTTGTTACAAAATTATACGATATCATGTAAATTTTAATGAAAAATTACAACTTCTTGTGATTGTTTCTCATATTAATATAGATTCACAATTACTTTCTGATCTCTTTGTATCTTTAAAAATGATTATTGAATACTTTAAATTTGATTCATTCGTATAAATCATGAATAGACATCTGATTATATTTCTCGTAATGATTCATGAATTTTATAATATTCTTGATTAAATAGGGTTACTTAAGAACAATTTGAGCAAAAATTTAGTTACGTGACCAGAATCTGAAAGATATGCAATAGTGTCCAAGCAATCTCAACAATCTGAGATCATTTTCATTCACTTTTATATCATGTTTTTATATAAAACATTAAATTTGAATTTTTCTGGGTTCAGGATCTGGGACAAATGAGCCTGCTCCAGACCTTAAACATGATTATGATATATTCAATATTATTATAAAAGTTATTAATTAAATAAAATGCATTTTTTTTATATTGTTTAACCCACCGACTAAACTTTGCATAGCGACTTCGCTAGATCCTGTAGGAAACATAGACTATTCTGGATCAAAATCGCCCAAAAGGTGGAACATTTCAGGATCTGAATGAAAATATATGTTTAAAGCCTTCAGATTTTTGTTATAATCTTCATTGTGACATAATACTGAATGATGACAATAGGACACAACAATGGTTATGCTACAAAAATCGACCTAAGCCGTCACTATGATGTTGCGATAACATTATAATCATGACGATAGTAAGTCACTATGATATCACAATATATGATACAAAAGATATTGTTGATGTATGACACCATTATGACAATATTATGACTTAATCGTGACATCATATTCTGGTGAATGAGCGAATGGTAAACAATACTTGTACTTTATTCATTGTGATCTTATTATCCGTATACTCGTAGTTTCTAATTTCATTTAAACTATTTTAAGATTTCTTTATTATTTTACCGGAGTGCCCAACGTCATGATGTCATAACGATTGACAAATTTTTTACATGCCAGAAATTCCTAAGCATACTAGTATACTAACTAGTTTATGATATTTATAATATATGTAACATGCGGGATTTGATATTATATTGTGTTTAATTGCTTTATAATAATTATTCTCCATTTAAAATGTCGATATTTAAAATTTTTGACTAGACAGCCGTTTTTTTTCTGTATATTAAAATCTCTTTCCACCTACAGTGCACAAAGAGAGAACCGAATATCTCATATGAAAGAAAACCAAATATTATATATGAATATAGAAATTTATTTTTATAAAAATACAGAATATAGAATATTTATTTTTATTCTTATAGTACTAAATGTTGGAAGAGAATTTCCAATGAAGATATTTGAAATAAACTAATATAATAGAGAACAAGTAGTTTAGGAAAGAACTAATTGCCTGTTTTTCAACTTGTTTCGCTATTTTTTAAATGATTAGAATGTATGTCATCAAAGTCATTTTCACGACATGCCTCTGTTGGATTTTATAAAAATCTATAAAATAATTCAAACCGTATATAGGAGAATTCGCAGAAGTTTGAATATCCGCCATTTTTAGAAGGTTAAAAGAATAATGTTAACTGTGCCATCAAGAAATTTAGCTGAAAGTTCAGTAACATGAAACTTTCAGATAAATTTCTTGATGGCACAGTTAACATTATTCAGCTAAATTTCATAAAAATAGATTAAATAATTCATTACGTATTACTTACTTAAACAGATAGTGGTATAAACATGTACCAACAAAAAAAAAAAAATTGCTTCTAACAGACTATGGATTACAGTTGTACCACCATAGTCGTTAACTCATGTAGGAAGAGGGATGTGTTTTTAAGTAGAAGAGGATGCTTAGTTTAATTAATTTTAAATTAATTACAATTTACTTTTTGAGTTTTTTTTTTTTTTGCACTATTAACAGTGCAAAAAATTTAATTTAATTTTTTAAGTAAAAGAGGGATACTAAGTATCCCTCTTCTACTTAAAAAAATATTCCTCTTCCTACTTAAAAATATCCCTTTTCCTACATGAGTTAGCAACTATGGTGGTACAAATATTATCCATAGTCTGTTAGAAACAATTTTTTTTGGTGGTACATATTTATACCACTGCCTGTTTTAAAAAAAGATTGTTTAAAAATTTGCAATTATCTGTCATTTTTAACGATTGAATTTTTGACTGAAAAGATGCGATTGTGAGAATCTCTACTTAACCTTAATTTAATTAGATCAAAAGTTATTATTGAGGAATACACAGATTGATATTGATCTACTAATATAAGCAATACTTTCCTTTGGATCTGTTGTACAGAACTGATAAACAGTTTCTTTAATTCACCCATAACCTCAACCATGTAAAAAATGGTGGGCATTTTCAAATTTCTGATATAGTTTTTTTTAATATACGTTCAAACTTCTAGGGTTTCTCCTCATACCATTTGAATTATTTTATATTGGATTAATATTATTAAAAATTACCAGAAATAAAATCACAACTTTCATTACAATAAATCTTTATTATTATTATTATTATTTTTTAATTTTACATAGTTTCTTTTTAGAAACTGTAAAAATTAAATTTTTCAAAATGTTTCATCATAAATATTAAAATTTTAAAAAAATATTTCATTGTGTTTTTATATTAAAAACAAAAATAAATAAGAATTGTAAAAGAAATCCTAAAAATAATTTTTTTTTAATATAAATCTAAACTTTTTATGTAAAGGTGATTTGAAACACCTGATCATCAATCACATTCGTCCTATGATTTATTTGTTATGTTTTAGCTTAAGATACGATGAGGCTGGCAGTTAGTTCACCATATGAATGCATGAAATCCCATTTAAATTCGTTTAAAATTACAAAAAAAAAACATTTCAAATTTTACTCAGTCGTCATTTTATAACAGAATGGATTAAGTATTCGATCATGTATAGTAATTATTTTTGTATGATGCAAAATTTTATAATTTAGTTTATATTTTAACGATCTATCTCAAAATTATTAGATACGCATATCCCGAATATCGCTTATCTCACGATATTCATAAATTATTCGGCCGACATATCGAAAAACAAATATTTCGAATTTCCTTGGTGATGGCATTTTAATTAGTTATTTAATTAAAAATAAATTAAGAATTGAAAACTTTAATAAATTATTTTCTAATATCTATTCTGAACATCCTATTAAAGCTTAAGAAATAATTTTTTTTTAAATTTTTGATAGATTTATCTCATAATAAATTTAGTATAAAGGATAAATTCCAAAAAGTTTCTGTACAATTTTTGACATTTGGCATATCAATCTATAAACTATATCTTCAGTATGAATAGATAGGAATCAATGATCTAGATTTTTGAGATAGTTCCACAAATCCACATAGAAATGGTTCTATACAAGACCGTAAACTATAAACTAAGACCATAAACTTACTAAAAGCACAAGAATTATACATTCCAAGTGCAAGAAAAGTATATCATTCACGTTATAATTTTAACATGATAGTACCAAAAGATAGCAGGAATTGAAAATCAGAAAGATGCGAGTAAATTATACAGGAAAGCTAACAGGATTTAAAAAAAATACTGTAAAATTCTATTAATTAAGAATGAGAGATCAATTATTATTATTCACTGATTTAGAAAATTAAATTAACTGTGAGACATTGCAACAATAGTTCCAAAAAATTTTAAGTTGACAAAAACAATTAAAGATGTCTAGATGATCATCGCCAAAATTTAATTGAATCTTATTCATTCAGAAATTAGTGCAGCATCAATTTTCGATTTCTTGTTACCTATATAGAAATCAAAATATACAATTTATGAATTAGGTCGAAGTCTTGAATTTGCAAAGTTTAGAATCTATTTCAGGAATTTGCTAATTGAATACAGATGGCAGAATAGAAGAATGATAGCATAGTATAATAAAGAGTCGCTGATTAATTCCTTAACTACAAATTTTCATTTTCTGATCGACATATCGCAAATATAGGTAGTTTATAATTATCTTTGTAATAGTCCCCTTCTTAATCTAGATGGAAAATAATGCAAATATTTATGTTGCATATTTGACATTTGTCTTAGAAAGATCGTAAAATGGGAAATTTATTATTATGCACTACAAATCATTACATGAATAAACTATTCAAAGACTCTATGTAGAAAATTATTATCATGACAATATTTGATTCAAATTTTTCCTGAAAGAATTTTCTACAAAATTTTGCCACTTTACAAGAATTAGTTATTCTTATAATGTAACAGACGAGAATACAGATTTTTTATTTAATGGTAAACATAATGCTTTCTTCCTTTACAAAGAAAACTTCGAATATGTTCAATCTTAAATTTATATTTGGACTCACTAGTCAGTAGCGTAACATTGAGAGAGTGCAGAGTGCGCGGCAGATACGAGCTCATCAACCAAGTGAGCCAGTAGAAAGATTAAAAGAAATTATGTTAAAATTAAATATTAAATAAATGAGATAAGAACACGTTTATTAATACATGAAGAAAATACTGCGTATAAATTTATATACAGAATTTATAAAACAAATTATAAATTCTACCTAGAAATGGCAACAAATTCTAATAAAGATAAAATTTCTTTCGTTTAGGAAATAAAAAAGATAATAATTTTATTAATTCAAAATGGTATTTTTCTTATTTTGAGTGATATAAATCATATCAACTAAATTTAAATTATAAGCTCATTGACTTTCTACTCTTAAAATTGGCAAAGTAGTAACTATGCTCGTTTCATTGAATTTCTTTTGTAGTTTTTTTTTTTTTACTAACTTCAATTTTGAAAACGTTCGTTTGCAATTGAAACTTTCAGCTGAAACAGGAAGCATCAGGAATAAAACAGAGCTGATTTCTGAAAATATAGTACATGTCGTAACCTATACTAAATTTTCGAAGTCGACTCTTCTTTTATTCAAAAATCGTAGTTCCGAAAACATTATTCACGAAACAGAAGTTACGGATTTCGGATTGGGAATATTCCAAACCGAAATTCTGATTCCATATTGGAAACAATATTTGTTTTTTTCTTCTTACAATTAATTCAGCAATTATTGAGGCTTAAGGACCATCTATTAGTATTCCTCTATTTTATCTATGAAATGATTCACAGAACATAAAATAAGATTCGTGTAATAATATGTAGCATAGATCTCTCAAGATATTGGATCACATTCTTGTTTTGGAAGGTATTTTAAAAGGAAACAATATAATTCAATGTATGCTGGCTCCAGACATGTGGTGGGGTATAGATTTCCGTGATTTTGTCAGAAAGTGGTCCTATTTCATATAGTTTGTCTATTACTTCAGTGATTGAGGAGAGTGTTCATTCATAATTCTTCGTGTGTGATGCATCAGGTAGCTAATTATTTTCCTAGTTTAAATGTCAGTGAATTACATTTTGCTACTACAGGTTCTAAGAGAAATGAGCACTTTATGTCTTTTGTAAATCAGGATTTTGGATTGGGGATACCCCAATCCGAAACTTGTAATTTTTTTTACATAGTAAGAACATTTTTGGGATAAAATTACGGTTCGCTGTTTGCTCCTTGAAAGATGACGCAATAATGCGCTGGCAGTTGTGAAGAATTGTCCTGATTCAGTAAACAGTCAATTATTGTCAGTGTGAATTGTCTATGACTACTTATTTTCTATTTACACATTATTAAAAATATCAAAAAGGTCTGATTATGAATTCTTCCTCACTTCTCTTTATTCCAAAATCCGGAAAAATCCAAAACCTTACATACTGTAGTGTATCAAGAACTGAATGGGCTTTTCCTTGCATACAGGCCCATTCAGTCCTTGATACACTACTATCTGAACTTCAGTGATATTTAAATCATGATTTTGAAGATTCATACTTGAATAATAGCGTATATTTTAATTTTAAGTTATTGAAGGAAACAAGTTTAAAACGTTTATTAATTAAATTTAAAGTTTATATACTTTCTTTATTCAAAAATCGCGCTTTTCGTATGCCTAATATGTATTTTTTAATAACTATCCACTTGAATATTAAAGATATTTTTCGTGAAAATATTATTAATTATAAATACCAGTTTTATTAATTAGTATTGCAAAATTTTTTGAGGTATTTTAATAATACAGTAGGTTATATAATTATTGCCCCATTTAAACTAAATTTGATGTCCCCCTGTAGGTAAGGGATTAGAATATACCCACCGCTTAATCCCATGTGTTGTAAAAGGTATTTTAAGGAGTCGCATCAGGTTGGCGGTTCCGAGGTCTGTCATTGAGGGCTCGCTTGTGAGATTCTATACAGAATCCGGACTGCTTCGGTGGGCAGTCCCACATCCGTCACTAGGAGCCTACGATGGGGCCCTACCGCTCAGGACTGCTTCGCTTGTGGTGCCCACATCCGTCACTAGGATCCTACGATGGGGCCCTACCGCTCAGGACTGCTTCGCTTGTGGTGCCCATATCCGTCACTAGGAGCCTATGATGGGGCCCTACACGGATCCAGACCGTCCGGTGGGCTTGCCCAGTTCGTCTTAAATTCGGATTTAGCGGGTCTCGTCTTCGGAGGACAAGTTTTCGCATAAACCCCCATAGGAAGTGTAGAAGGTAGAAGGGAACTAAATTTTATGTTTTTAGTACAATAAATTGCTTTAATTTTAATGCAACCAAATTATAAACTATAAAACTTAAATATTTTTTTTGGAATTCTCATCTACTTCATTTTTAAATTATAAATTATCAAAGAATAGTGAATAAATTGTTTTCGAATATGCAAATAATATAAATATTAGCTATTTCATCGAAATGTTAGATTTGTCACTGATAGTTTTTCATTTCTTCTAAATTAGTAACAAAAATTTTATTTCATCACAATAATATTTCATAATATAAAACCTGCAATAATCTACATATAACAGTATACTTTACATACATGTATGTTATATTATAAATGAAAAGTTTTGATGTACTATATAGCAAGTTATGTATAATCTTCAAGTTAGATTATGCTGATGTGAAGTTTCATATAGCTAAATATTCACAAGGGATATGAGGGGATAGCCAGTTAGGAGTCTATAAAGTGCTGATTAGGATTACAATAGAATTGGCTGGGCAATGCATTAAACGATCGCAATAAATCAATTGATTGTCGACTTCTAATGAATGAAGAGTGAGATTGCTTCCTACTACTACTATCGCTGCTGTTTGATCATATAATTAGCAAATTTTAGCATTATGATTATTTAAAAGAAAAGAAAAACTGCTATGGAAATTGACTAAATAATTTTAGGCAATTTTGTTAATTATGAGCATAATCTGTTCAAAAAAAGTAATCATAATAATTGTATAATCCATTCAAAAATATATAGAGCAAAAAAAAGTATTTATCTTGAAAACATGTTTATAAATCCAGATATTGGTCATGGTAAACAATAAGCGAATTTATAATTATTCGTTTCAGTTATCATTTATGTGGAGTATAAGGAAATCGTTTAAATAAAGTACAATTGAATTTTTTTACCTGTACATTTTATTTACTTATAAAGCTTTTATTGACATTATAAGTGAATAGCATCTTCAATCAAGTTCCAACCTTTAAGAAATTAAAGGCAAACATGGCTACAAAAACACTACAAATATTGGGAAAAACAATGTTCATAGTTTTTTTTTTATGATCTCTCGAAGTAAAGTGATGAAATGGTGAAATATATGTGTGCCATATGGAAAAGTACGAAAATCTAAATATTGTAGGAATCTTATTATACCTGTAAAAACGTCAATTGACCAATTAGGTTTGAAAAATAAATTGAATATTGGTCAATTATTCAATTTATTTTTAATAATACATTTTCAATTCGAAATTTTATAATTCCTTTTCCACATAATATTAAGAAATTCTATAGATTCTCAAATAATTATTTAAATCAGATCTGTCCAACCCGCGGTCCATCGCTGTATTGAATGTGTGGTTCAACATAAACGTCTTTAAAACATTGAGATTTTTATGCACTTAATGAAATTTTTATTGTTTAAATACTAATCTACATTTCCTATTTCCATTTTCTAAAATATATTTTTTTTTTATTTTAGTGATTAAAACTTTTTGATCTGCTTAATGATTTTAAAAAATTTCTGATCGAAAAGAAGTCAAAAATTATTATGCTACATGTTTGTACATGACAAATCTACCATGAAAAATAGCATGGTAGATACACAAATGGGTAAAAATCACCAGTTTTGAATTTACTCATATTTGTGTGTATATATATTTAAGTTTATAATAATTAAATACTTCTTAGATAACAGAAGAGTAATAATTTAAATCAGATTGCCCAATCTTTTGGCTTCCTTGGCCACATTTGAAGAAAAAAAAATGTCTTCGATCGCACATAAAATATACTAATTCTAAATAATAACAGTAAATAATGTACAACATTATTTACTATGCTATTTACTGTTGTACTATTTTTGCTTAACAACTATGATTAAAATTAATATATTTTGTGTGCGGTCAGAGACAATTTTTTTCTTCAAATGTGGTCAAGGAAGCCAAAAGGTTGGACACCCTGATTTAAATTATTACACTTCTGTTATCTAGGAAGTATTTAATTATGATAAACTAAACATATTGATTCATAAATAGGAGTAAACCCAAAACTGGTGATTTTTACCCATATATAATATTAAATGCCTAGAATCATTTTGTGTATAGAATAATTTTGGTTTTATAAAAAAAATGATTGGTAAGTCATTGAATGTTGCAGCACAAAAGTAACGAATGAATACAAGAAAATACCGTTTAAAATTAAATTGTATTAATGGTCACTATTATTTACATGATAATTGAAGTTATTATAAATTAATACATTTTTGATAATCGGTGTAGATGGTATCAAGTTTTGAAAAAGGATGTATGAACTGAATAATCATTTCAGTCTGTTTTTTTTAAATACAAAGTCAGGGATCAAGTAAAGCATTTTGACTCTTTTATTTGTGGTAGTTCTGTTACTTTCAAAGATAGCTGCAAAGAATTTTCATTTTTTTTTTTTTTTTTAAATGTTTTAGTATCATTAATCTTAGTTTTAGGAATTTATTGCAATCTTAAGATTCTTCCACTTTCTTAGTTTTACGCTGCTTTCAATCTTTGTCAGATGCTAAGCGATTGGGCCATTCCAGAGACTACCACGAAACACCCACAACTCGATGGGATCGGTCAGTATGTGAAGAGAATAAAGATTGACGGGCCGAACCCGCTTCCCCTTAAAAAAAAAAACTCTGGAGATATTGGAACAAGAATCGATCCCTAGCCTCCAGGTAGAATGCATATTGATGCTTGCCACATTACCACACTGCCCAGCGGGAGGACATTATCTCAAAACTGAGAGCTAGTATATCATCTCAAAATAACTGTTTTTTTTTTTTTTTGGGTAAAAGAACTAAATTTTAAAGATGTTTACGACTTTATTTGAAAAAGCAAATTAGGAATCTGATATGGGATTTTTAATAACTAAAACTTGAAATTTGTTACAGCCAAATTATAAAGATTGTATTACGCATATCCGCACAATTAAAAAAAAAGAAGATTTAATTTTTTAATCACTCATTTTATTAATAAACTGTAATTTGTTTAAATACTTTACGCATTAGTTCATCAGATAATAGATAAAATTAACACTTGAAAGATTAGCGCAGTTTTTTAATCAACAAGTAATTATATTTTGTATCATTTTTCTTATACACAGTTATGTTTAATTATTATTTTATTTTTTTAGAAAGATTATATATATGTATATATATATAATAACAAAAGTTTTAATCAAAATTATATCGCTTAACATTTAGCCGAAGATTAGCTCGACCACAAATCTGGATTCCTCAGAAAAGCTATCGTGAATGGGAATCAGGATATCGTTTCTCAGTTTAAGGCAAAATAATATGTGTCTATTTATTATTTACCAATTTTTATTTATTTAAAATGCATTTATATAAAATATATTCCATAAAAAAATCCAGTTATAACATTTTTAATGGCGAAACACGATGTAAAAAAATCAATTTATATTTTGTTTCGTTCTTATGTATCAAATGCTGTTATTTCATAACAAACAAGCGAAGTCTTTTTTTTTTTAAAGGTTATCTTAAATCTAAAGAGATAAACACCAAACTTGGTTAAATAAAAAAACGAGATGTTTTATTGACAGTTTAAAAGCTACATCAAGACATCATTTATTTCTTTTCGTTTGGAAAAAAAAATAAAAATTCGTTAAAAGTAACTTCGACATGACACCTGTTTCTTAATTCAAACCATGAAATTATTAATAATCTTGAAGCAATGCCTCTCTCGATCGTTATAGGAATCAAGATTAATGTTTAAGAATTAATGTTCTTTAGAAAGACTTGTATTAATTTATCTGAGAAACGATTACCAAAAGTATGATATTCATCGCTATTATTAATCTTAGTCGAACGAACCAATTACAAGAAATATTTGAAGACTTAATTTATAATCACACATCTCTTGATGTTGAATATATTTTTATGGTAGATAATTTTAACTCTGCGAATTTTTTTTTTAAATGCACGAACATTTTTATATGTTTACAGAAAATAATTAAATGAAAAATTAAAAAAAAAAATGCTACAATATTTACAAGATCTCTGGCAAGCTGCGTATATGTCTGAATGTTTTCTTTAATATTTTTAAATCAGTTTGTATAATTTTATGAAATTCAGAAGAGATGCCATATTATATATATATATAAAATTCAACTCCAAAATACTTTTCAACATATTTTTCTTTCAAAAGAAGAATGAGAGACATATAAGATCAAGTTATATGTGCATTCTTCAATAATAACTTTTGAAGCTATCGATAGATTTTTATGAAATTCAATAGAGAAATCTTTCCATTGAAGGCAATCTGATGTCATACATTTTAATCCGACATGTTTAATGGTTTTAAAACGGAGAATAGATAAGAAGTATAGGCAGATTAGTTTTTCTTTGAAATTCTTATTGTCAATCATTTCACAATAGTGGCTAGATAAGGGAAATAAATGGTTACTTCTTCCAAAAAATTTTTTTTTGTTTTTAATAGAATTTGGAAATAGAAATTTTGAAACTCCTTTGTATATTGTAATAAGGGTTGCATTATACTGTAAGAAAAAATAGTTTTGTTTGTTGATTGAATTATATATATAAGGTAACTCGGGGAAGACAAGAGTGGGAGGAGATGAGAATTTTGTGATATTTCGTTGATTAAAGTGGATATAATACGGAATATTCACAACAGCAGCCTTCACACTGATTGTCTCCACGTTAGACAGTAGGAAAACCTGCCATTTGTTGGCGTGTGTACGAAATATCACAAAACTCTCAACTTCCCCCCACTCTTGTCTTCCCCGAGTTAGCTTATATGAAATATTTATCATAAAATAGATATTTCATATAAATATATGATTAAATTTACAGTTCCAGGAATTTTAATTTTATCAAACTGATGTTTTTTGTTAAAATAAAAATTACTACAAATAAAATTCTAGATGTTTGAAATTTAATTTATATAACATGTGCAAAAATTAATTTTTTTATTTATTTATCTACTGATAAAATAAAAGTTAGGAAAAAAAAACTTATATGATATCATTAAATACTACTCATTAAAAACATAGCAAAAAATTTTTAACTAAAATTCTAAATAGTTTTATTCAAATTAAATTTATTTAAAGTTATATTTATCACATGAAATATTTATGTTTTTAAATAAATAAAATATATATATATATATATATCGAACACTCAAAACGTCCAAATAAAGTAACAAATGCCAATTATTTTGCAATTTTAGATAGTTTACAAGCAATTTTCTCTTCTTTTACAGCTTTAAAATACAAATTTATTACGACATTTATATCTTTTATTTTACGACAAATATATAAGATCAAATGTTCTCTAATGAGCGTGTGATAGAAATCTCTAGAGAGCTAATTTTGAATTTTATCGATATTTACTTTACTACTTCTTTTACAAAGTAAAATTCGATTCAATCAATATTACAAAGTATATAATTTTTTAAAAAAAATCTACCACAAACTATGTACAAAAAAAAAAAAAAAATCGTTAAATCGCTCGTATAAGTTAAACAAATTTTGTAGATTAAAACAATTTTCTGTTAACACAATTTAACAGACTAATTTGTTTCCTTGTTATTATTATTATTTTTTTTTTATTCAGTCATTTTTTTTATTCTGTTTAGAGTTATGAATAGAAAGTATGAGCTAGGTGTAACATTCTAACAATAATTAATGAATCCGACTAAAGACTTAACAAATTAACTAAGTTAATTTAAAAAACTGACTAATTTTGTTGTTATGACTTACGGTGTTTTATATAAATCATTGTTACGATTAAATATTTAAAAAAAAAATTTTTTTTTTCTTTTAAGTTAATGAGATAATATAAATTACACTAATGTGATCATAAAAATTTAATCCAAACAATTCGTTAATCTGATTAATAAATTTTTAAAGACAATGTTTTAATAAATTTCTTCGATCTGTCGATCAAATATTCATCGTTCTTTAACAAATAAAAGCTATTTTTGTTTTTGCACTTGTTGATCGTATTTAAATCTGTTTTTTTAATATTAAAAATTAATTTATTGTAAGAATTTTATCACAAATAATTATCATAAGATGTCATTAGTTAAATATCTTATGTGGTTATTAATAAAATACCTCATGCTTACAACGTAATATCTCAATGAATTCGTGACGTATATCGTGTAAAATGTAATGAATAAACGTACAAAAAAAAAGTAAAAATATTTCTTGAGAAAATAAAGCATATAAGTTATAAAATTATTTTTGTTTATCAAGAAAGAAACACGTTATACCAGCTTTCTTCACAGTCATTCTCTCCTTCGTAGATACAGACTTCTTATTCATATTCTCAAATCTATATATCCTCAGATATCTACTTATCCATTTCTTTTCTTCCTATTTTCTGGCATTCCTCTCCCACACTCCCTTCTTTCTTGGCATTCCTCTCCCGTACAATATATAATCAAATCTTTATCACCAAAATTTGTTTTGAATACTACATATTGAAACTCGAGAAAATTTTCAATAAAGATTGAATGTTTTCTGAAGTTTCAATCCACTTTTCAAAAATGTTTTGGTGGTGGAGTAATTAAAACGTTCATCGATCGTTAGTTATAAGAGCAAGGGAAAAAAAAGCATATTCTATTGTTTAAATAATAACTCCACTTCAATTCAAAAATAGGAAAGATAGGGGGTTTGTAAGATTGATTAAACGAAAGCAAATCCATTTTAGAGGAATCATTAAAGAGAAGAAGAAGAAGAAAAAAAAGTGATATCTCACTCTTGCTTGAATTAGCGATCCTCGAAACACTAATTCAAGTATGAGTGATGAACTTAACAACATAATGCATTTAAAAAGTAAAATATATATATATATATAATAAGGGAGAAGCAAGATGTCACATTTGCTTAAAGACAATATTTCATCACTCGACGTGAAATAAAGCAAAACTTTATTTTTTTTGTTCCCATCATACATAACAAGTTTTGATCGACATTGCGGTTTATTTGTTGTTAACACTTAAGATGAATTCGTCTTATAAATGAGAATTTTATCAAATTTTGTATCATTTATTATAAATAATAATGTGTAGTGATTAGGTCTGTAGATGTCAATTTAGATAAATTTAATAGGTAATTATTGCGAAACCATTCATTTGATTAAAACTGGCAAGTGGAGAGATATTTAGAATCGTTTCTAAATTAATTAAATTTAAATATTAAAATTTAACAAAATTTAAAAATATATAAACTTATATAAAAAAAAAGTCAGATAGAAAATTCAAGTATTTCCTTAAAATACTCACAAAAATAAATTTAGAATTATAAGAATTTGATAATTAATTACTTTTAAAAGAAATTTTTACTCTTAAAACAACTAACCTAGAAGGAATAGAATACAGTAGAACCCCGTTTATACGTTTCTCACTTCTACGTTTTCCGCGCTTGTACGTTGTGTTTTGTACACTCTTTCGATTTTACATGTAAAATCATCCCATTGCACGTTTTTATTTATATTTTTTCGCATTTGTACGTTATTATTTTTATTCCCCAGAGTCGTTTCGTCGCACTTATACATAAAATCCAAGAAATCTTGGCCAAACTTTTTCGACAAAGGAACAATTT
>WUQG02416904.1:0-40674 GCA_011317285.2 Androctonus mauritanicus | reverse complement strand
TGTGAACTACGTATCATCAGAAGTCTTTTTAGTGTATGGATCAAAAACGTTCTGAAATTGTCCCATTGAATGTATTTCTTTTCAAACTGACTTATTGATCATTGATGGTAGAAAATAGAAAGTACTTGGACTGAAGACATCGATATATGCCTCACTTTTAAGAAGAAAAAAAAAGAATTTCCGACATTATAAAATTCCTATAATATATATAAGTATCGTACATTTACAAAAGTTTAAAACTTTTATTTTTTAATATAAGAACTTTAATTTTTTATATAAAATCAAGATATGTATTAGAATAAAGGTTTTAGTATCATTAATGAGAGTTTTGTTTTTTTGTCTTTATAATCAAGTTTGATTTATGATACTGTTTCAATTTTTATGTGATGCAATTAATAGTTATTCTCGATTTATTATCGCCAGATTATCGATTGGATCGATAGTAATCAAACAAATTGCTAGTAAAGTATCACATTTACTAGAGAAAAATCTCATATATGAATTATAACTTCGTCGTAAAAAATTTATGATGAGCTACGAAAATTATATTAATCACGAAATTTTGCATTTTTATCGTAACGTTTTTTTTTTATGATAAGAGGATAGAATGTTTGAAATAATTTATAAGCTTTCAGAGAAACTTAAGTTGTGTTGGTATACATTTAAACGAAGAAAGTCGTGACGACTTTACACGCTAGAGATGATTTTCGAGCATCTCCACTAAAATTATGTAAAAATTATTGCGATAGTCTAATGGATATGTATACATACAAACAAATCGAAATAAATCATAAATTATAACTTAAATGAACATTAAGAACAAAAAATTGTTTATAGAACGTATAATTAGCAAATGTAACGTAATTGCAACTTGTCAGCTTAACTGACAGTTTGCGAGATTCATAAGCGTTAATTGGTATGTTTATATACAAAACATGAATTAGAGATTTAATGAGTTGTGTCTGCTTTACCGCATTGATGAGATTTTCATTACATAGATCACAATTTGGTATCCGGCAATAAACTGGTACTTCATGACGTAAAAACCTATCTGATTAGAGCTGTAAAAATCCGACAATCGTGTGTAATGGAGAAAGAATCTATGGCCAAGAAAAATTTAGATCTTGTATATCAGCGCGAAATGTCAGGAAGGAGCGATTGGATGCTGTACGTGATAGAGAGCTAGAGTGATGTATATTTGTACACAAACGTTTATGATCTTGGTTTGGTCTATCTATACTATTTCCCAACAGATAAAATAGGATGTGAGACAGTTCCATCAGTAAAAACAAAAAGCTATCAACTCTTCCAATTTCATTTCAAAGGATATCAACCCATTATAGTTTTCTGAAGTGTTATCTTAAACTTACATTAAATCCAAATAGTTTAGAAAAAATAAATAAATAAATAAATATAGCTTTTTTTCTTTTAATAAATGATGACGATAAAAATGTAGCTTATCGTTAGTTTTTTGCATTTTTCTGAAAATGTCAAAAGAAGAATCATTACAAAATTAACGATTATAAGTTCTGAGTTCATTTACTACAAACGTCTTTAGTATAATGACCATAATACATCAAAATTATTACGATTTTAAAATTCTTACAGTCTATGCGTGTTTATTTGTTTCTGATAGATAGAAATAATTCATTTTCTTAATTATTTTTGTGTATCATTCATCAGGAAGAAGAAGGAAAAAAAATGAAGATATAAACTTCCCCTAAAGATATAAAATGGAAAATTTAAACAAAGATCGCATTTATCAATCTAATGGCGAAGTATCGACGATCGATCCGTTTTGGATTCTCTTTTCTATGAATATCTAAAGATGCTTTCCTTGCAAAGAGCTTAAAAAGATATTGTTTGGAACCAGTTTTCGACTTAGATGATGGATTTTCTTAAATAAATTACTAATACAGAGAGAGTGTGTCGCAACTAAATATGATAATAGGATTATGTAGAGAAGCTAAAGCAGAAATGAATTGATACGTATAAAAATATGATCAAAAAACGTTATAAAGTTTTTTTTTTTTTTTTCTTAGTAAAAGTATCATTTGGAATAAAAAAAAAAGTTGAAATCTTGAAAACCAAGTTCACAAACAAGAAAACATCATTTATTATCGGTTATAATGTCAAGAAGTTCGAAAGTACTGTACATCGTACAGAAAATTTATTGATAGTGGAAATGAATAGTTCAAGTATTATCAATCTCGCATGAATGCAGATAAATTAGTTAGGATGTAATCAGATGCATATTGGAAATTTTAGATACATTTATTGATCCTGCTCATTGAACAGAGAAAAATATAGATGCAATTCATTAGCAGGTATTTTCTGGGATTGTCTACCATATACACCTATAGATTATACACAGAAACATTACTGATATAGTTTAGAAAGCTGGTAATATTAAAATAGATATAAAAATATATTCTGCGAAAGAAATGCATGAATAAATATTATTATCTCTTATGCATTTATTAACAATAAATTATAACTTATGAAAAATTCTGTTTTGAAGTGCAAGAGACGAGTTTTGATGTGATATTAATGTAGAATGGTAGCAACTAATTTTCATTTCCTCTTTGTACGATTATTATGAAGTTATAAAAGTATAGAAAGTTTGGTTGTTATGATCGTGTAGAGAATATAATTTATTATTTAGAACAGAACAAATCGATACCTACTTTATAATATTAAGATGCGTATATTATTTATACCGATAATTTCTAACGTCAATAACAATATAACAGTCTAAATTCCGTGCCAATAATAAATTTTTTCAGGCAAAAAAAAAAATGGTAAATTTGCAAAATTATGTGTTTTTAAACTGTAAGAGAACTTAATAAATCATGTTTAAAAAAAAAAGGAAATTATGTTAATTTAAATCGAGTCGTGGATTAAAACTGCCAGTATCTCGTCTGAATTTTGAGAAGTTTGTGTAAGAGATTTAGACAGAAAACAATCTTCTCTGATTTAATTAATATTGCAACGTTAGTATGATCACTTTTCCAGACTGTTCTATCCTAATTTAGTTTTTTTTTTTGGTCGAGAGTTTTGCTCTAACATGCAAGATAAACGACTTTGACCTAGAATTGCATGCAGAAGTGATGTAGGCTAAATGGCTATTGGCGAAACTGAGAACAGGAAAGGTTCCTGGTATGGATTTAATTCTTAATGAGTGTTTGAACTACTCTACGTATATTGAATTCGGTGC
Organism: Androctonus mauritanicus; assembly: GCA_011317285.2. Lineage (NCBI taxonomy): Eukaryota > Metazoa > Arthropoda > Arachnida > Scorpiones > Buthidae > Androctonus > Androctonus mauritanicus. Next base: position 37,457 of record WUQG02416904.1, on the reverse strand, counting down.
TGTTTACCAAAACTATTTAATAAGTTACAGCAGATACAATTTCTCTAATAGTTATATTAATATTTAATCTATCGGGTCTATAAGAAAGATATGCTGGCAGATCCGATTAATTATAATGGAATTTAATTATTGTTATCGATTAGAAGATTATTTACAGTTGCAATATGTTTGTATCTTAACACGATAAATGCCATACTGCTTCCAAAGCTGGATTTGGAATAAGCTGTAGGGATTATTAAAATATATTTTCACTATTTAATTTGTTAACTAATTTTAGTATTACGTAAAAGTTTGATTAATTTGGTCGAGCATTATTTATTGTAGAAAATTTTGTATTGTACTTGAAAGAAAATTATTAGTATGTCTTTATTGTTTGTACTCATGGATAGAAAGTTATCTGCTTCGTTAACCTTCAAAGAACATTATAATATAGTAACAATATATACAAATGTTAACCATAATAGATGTAGATTTATTGAATTACCTCAAAAATGCCTAATATTGTTCATCTTTTTGAGGCAATTCAATAAATCTACATCTATTATTGTTAACGTTCGCGCATATGCTACTCTGTTATAATGTTCTTTGATGGTTAACAAATCAGATAACTTTGTATCCATGCTGATAATTTTCCTGATACATGGAATATTCATATAGTGTTCAATATGCTATATCGCTTAGTTTCTTACATGAGAATTGAATATGCTTTAAACAAAGGTTGGGTATATGGTATTTCGAATGGGATGGCATATATTGAATTATACGAAAGCAAAATGTATTTTTATCCTTGGCCATTTTTCTCGTCTGGTATTTTTCAAGAATTATTTAATGTTTTTAAAACAAAAATTTGCTTTTACCAAACTTAATGGAGTAAAGATAGACACCATAGATTTTTTTACTAAATCAAATTTCTAAAACTTTTCTAAGAATTTATTTAAAGTCATACTCTTACTACATCCGCGTGTTACAATAAAAAGTTTTTTTATCATCAGAATAGTGATTTAAGGTAACTCGGGGAAGAGAAGAATGGGGGGAAGATGAGATTTTTGTGATATTTCCCAGTTAATAACTAAATAAGCAAGATATATATTGATATAATTTACATATTTTTTTCACTCCACATGTTTCATGATAAATAAAGTTATTGTTAACTGTGCCATCTTCCTCCGAGTTACCTTATATTGTCTGTTTTTATTATTAAATCTCTATTAGTTTAATTTTACGTATTATTTAATTGATTATCCCTTATAAACGATCTAAAAATTTATTTCTTTTTTCGTGTGCAATGAACATTGAATCGCTTATGATAATCATATTTATGGAAATCTATTTACCAAAGAATCAGATCTAAGTTCTGCATAGGATAATAGAACACTTAACACGGTTATTAACGTTTTTATTGGTGCAACTTAGTATAGTTATACAAACCAGAATGCCTATCTGGTCAGCTTTAATGGTTATGTGACCTAAAATAAAATAAACTCATTAATTTTCTCTTAATCTCTTTTGAAGAAAAACATTCTAATTACATTGGTGATAACTTTTGAAAGGATAATGGATTTTCCAGAATTTCTGTTTGTGAATATTGCAATACAAACCAAGGTTGTGTACTTTGTTGAAAGAACTACTGTAGATCATCGATTATCCTGCTCCTTCAAGAAAAGGAACATCAAATATTTTTTATTGCATTTTATTTTTTGACATTCTTTTTTTTTTTGTTTGAATGACCTTAATAAGTGTTTTAAAAAGACATTATTTTACTTTTTTATATAAAATTATTATAAATAAGGTAAATAGTGCTAAAATTTTCACTACACTCAAATTTTACACGTTATAAAACAGAAGGTGGTCATTGGACAGAGATAAACTTTTATTGATCTTATTCCGATTCAATTTTGACAATTATGAATTGAATTTTAAGAATTATAGTGCGGATAAGACAATGATGCAATTGAAAATGAATGCTGTACTACTGAGGAATTAGAAAACTCAAATTCTTGAGAGACTTATCTAGATTATGGTAGACGTGCCACAGATGAGTAAATTTTTAATTGCTTTCTATAAATATATTCTTTAAAATTAATTATTCTTTTATTTTTAAATAGGGGTTCACATTTTAGTCATTGTATTAATAAATAATAATACATGTCTTTCTATACTAAGTAATAAAATTTATTAAATTTTTCCTTTTCCTTCTTTTATTATAATATAGTAATTATCTTCACTTTAAAGCATATTCTGGACCTCAAACATTCTCTTTATCAACCTTGCACATCAGCAACAGTAGCACATGGTTTTCTTAGTATCTTCATATAATCCTCTTATTCAAAGCCATCATTATTATCGCAGACTTCGCAGTTCAAGATCTTATACTAGCCATTCTTAGTATAATGACATTCACAGCATTGCAATAACGTGCCAAATTGAATGCTGAATCATTTAGTGAAAAGCTTTAATATTTGATTCACTTGCTATATCTTCTAATATCTTCTGATTTATCATCATTTTCTACCACTGCAATCATAGCAAACTCTTATCAACATCCTCTTTATATACACAAATCTGCTCTATACCATAAGCTACATAAAGGAAGTCTTTTCTGAAGAAGAAATTATATGGATTTTCATCTTTGATGTATAGCTTATTGCCAGATGGATGATACATGACATGGTCCAAAGTGATAAAATTCTTTGCATCTGCTAGCAGCATTTTCTTCTCATTTGTATATTGTCGTAATCTTGTCCATAATACGCTTATGGAACCAGTCCAAAATAATTTCAGAGGCAAATCTTTTATTATAATAATGCAATGATAGTTTGTAAAGATGATTTTTAAGGCTCTTGACATAACAGATTTTTTCGACAACAGCACATTTAAAACAATGACTGCCATATATTTGAGCGAAAATGGTGATGGAATTCTGAGAAAAAATAAACAGTTATATCTATAAATTATATAGGAAACAAAGAAAAATAATGATAAAATTGTAATGCAATAATATACTTAAATTTGTTTTTTTTTTTTTTTTGTTTTTGAATAAATTTAAATTTATTCAGATTTTTATAAAACTAATCTGTAAAAGTGTGCTAATAGTTTTACTCTCAAATTTTTTTATTATTTTAATATCTAAGTAGTTATTCTCAAAAAAAAAAAAAGAATATTAGAAAAGGGATGTTATAAGTTATATTTTTCTACGTTTTTTAAGTGTTTTATCAAATAGTCTGGTTTAATACGCATACCAACGTTTCAGTTTTACTATACATTTTTATTTTTTTAGGCATTTTTTCTTAATATAAAATTCTGAAGTCATCCAATTTTGGACATTCATATGTTACAAATCTTTCACAATTTATTGTATATATCATCGGTCTTTGACTACTATATACGTCTTTTAAAACATCAAATTTTGTTGGTAATTTGTTAATTTCTTTCAATGATATCATCTGATTTCTTTATGAAGATATAATATTTAACATAGTACTCTTTTTCAAGAGAATACCTCTTACAATTGTTCTAGTGCATTAATGAACGATGCTGAAATGATCACCAGCATGCAAATCTGGTTCCATAATATAAAAATAAGCAAATTAGATGACAAATAATTTTCAAAGAATGTAATTTATTATTTTTACTGCCTAATTTTCGAAACGGAAATTTTTGCTAATAGAAAAAAAGTTTTTCTTGTTCTAGAATGCTTGTTTACAGCATTGAATACTATGTTTATGCTATTGAAAGGTGATATTTTTTATCATCATGAAGACAATATTCAGTCATTTTCAGCGTTTAAATCGCATGTAGGATAATATTAGAACCTAATTAATGACTTTCGGATAATTTTTGATTAATAATTTGTTTATAGACTCTAATCTTCCACGTCAGTATTATTTCAATAAAAATTTCTGCCCAATTATCAAATTGATAAATAAAAATATTCAGAAGAAAAGTAAAGAAAATATATAATAATAAATTTTAATAACTTGTACTTAATCATAATAACGAAATAATTTAATTTTAAATTATAATTCCACTTTGCCTTTTGAATTAACAGCTATCTAGCTAAATAATTTATGAATTATTTTCACTCATTTAATTAGCAACGTAGAATGAATAAAACATATTATCATCCAAATATTTCATTTTAATGTTTTCATCTTCAGATATTTTTAATTTTTCTTTTTCCTGTGGAACATTATTATGAAAGTAGCAATCGATAATCAGAAATTTCTTTGCAAACCGGTATGGAGCATTATAAAAATTTATTTTTTGCTTAAAGATGAATCGCTTTGCATGCAATTGTTCTCTATAAAAGTTAAATGTCAAAATTTGGATTCTAAATATAATTAGTTAATAAACATTAATTTTTTTTTATGATCGTTAAGAGTATAAATGCATATGCATCAATCCAGAGAGAATAGCTATTGTGATAAATATATAGTTGGAAGAGTTGAGATTAATATTCTTCATTTTTCTTCATGTCACAATAATCATTTCTAGATAGAACAATGTTCCCTATGGAATCTTAGAGTAATCTTAAGATTGGTTTGACATGTTCCTTGTTTTTTTCTGATAACTATACAAGCGCTTAAGGGGATAAACGTGATAGGGTGTAGATTAGAATATATAGAAATAATGAAAACTTTTTATTCTTGTTACCTTTCGATGCTTCTATGCTGTATATAAATAAATATGTAAATTAATGCATAATATTCTAAATAATTTGAAAATAAATTTCAAAATTATATAAATTTTCACAGCAATTAAAGTTATTTTGTAGTTTGTGCGTTTAATAGAAATTTATAGAAATTAAAAGTCACATAATCTTTCCGAAAACTTCCACCTTAACACTGAATAAATTCAATTTAAATACTTCAGCCAATTATCAGAAATTAAGCATGATCTTTTCATTAAATTTTATCATTTAATAATATCGTAAATAATTTATCTTTAATTACAATTTAGTAATGCAGAAAGAATTTATTTAATTAATGTTGATTAGCTATCATTGACGATTCATCTCTACTTCTAGGTCCGTAAAAGATCAGGAAGTGTTGATTAAAATCGGAATTTTCCTATTTCTGTTTAAATATATTATATAAATTGAAGTACGAATAAGATTTGTTAATTATAACTTCGTTTTTTTTTTTTTAGATTTTATTGCAGGAAATTTAATGCCATATTATTTTGATTTATGTCAGAATAATAATTCGTTAGAGTTTTGATAGATTTACATGTGCAAATAGTAGCAATGCGACTACAGCATAATGTCGTATATATAACATTAAGACTGATATCTCCTATTAGCACCTGTGATAAAGCATAGCATTGTGGTTGTTCACATTGTCAGTTAATCATATTCTCTATCGATTATCATCCTTCATTAAGAGCCGGAAATGTTCAGTTTTGCATAACCATTTGAACTTTATAACCCATGATAAAGTTTAAGGAGAGTTTTAATTCTGAATTTGGATTATCGGATTTTTTTCCCCATATCATAAAATTATATTTGGTTTCATTAAGATGACTTTACTGATTTGGTTTAGTAAAACAAAGTTATCTTCGGTTGTACTTCGTGTGATTTGTGGAATGATCGAATGTGGTGTCGATATTTTTTCGACTATATTAAATAAGTCGAAAAAATACTTTTTCACGACTTTGTTTACAATTTTTCGTTATGGCTTCGTAGATTTTTAAGTATCTTACACGCTAGTTATGTTTATAAATAAGCAGTAATAATTTTCTCTTAGAATAAATGAAATTTAAGTAGTTTATGTTTATTTATTATATAAATGAGACAATAAAAACTTTATGAATATTTTCTGTTCATAATAATGTCACATGTAAATATTATTTAGCTGAAAAGTCGTGCAATTAATTACAGTTATCATAAAGTACAAATGAAACTATTAATTAAATTTAATTAAATCTATCAGAGCATATATTATGTTATATTATAAGCATATATAACGATGGCAGATGTTTTTTTTTCTTCGTTTTATGATCGTAAAATTGCGTTATATTTTTTCTTTATATGATATACATTTTCGTAAATATTTAAAAGTATTTTTTGATGTTTGTAACGAAGCAATTTCTATAATAATTAAATTGATAAGGTACTGTGAAGTGAACAGCTGCATTATACGATTGCATTGCGGTTCTGAAAGTAGGTGGTTAAAGAATCTTAAATCATCTTTTATTAAGAATAATAAATCAGAATTTCACGTGTATACTCGCACAAATATTTGGATAACACGTGACATTAATTCTATTTACTAGATCTATAAAATTTATCAGGCATGATCGTCAGGAACGATGTCAAAATTTATTTTGTTATCAAAATGTTGTTAGAACATAATAAATATTTTTAGTAATAAGATTGCTTTAAGAATTGTTTATATCTACAATTTATGATTTATCATGGAAACGTTCAGTTAAATCCAACAGAAACTTAGATATTTGACATTTCATATTATTTAGTTTTATAATAAACGAAAATTTAGATAAAAATATATAAAAAAAAATCAGTTTAAATATTCATCTCTCTATATAAAATCATATGTAACAGCTGACTGGATATTTTGCATTTTTTATAAATAAATAATTATAGTTTATAATATATGCAAACGAGCAATTGCTATTGCATTTTTATTAGTATGATAATCATTATGAATAATGCGATACTAAAAAATAGTCATTATTATTATTTTTTTGGTTATTATACTTCACAATGGGGATTTATCATAACAATATTGCAGTTTTTCTTCTTGATGCTACTATATTATGAATGCATTTATTGTCTAGAGATTGGAATGAAATATTTCTTCAAACAAACATCTAGAATTACAATATAAATGTAAAGAATGCATTAAATAAATATTTAAAAAAAAAACAAAAACATGTTTTTGTTTTATATTTTTAATGAAAAATAGTCTTTTTGTTGAGCAGAGTTCATTATCTGTAAGAAACCATTAACAAGATAAGATTTATTAATTGTTCTTATTCATTTATTATAATTTTTCAAATTAGTTAAAATTTTAAAATGTTTAAATGATGATATTGAATTAATGACGTAAAATATATTTTTATTTTTCTTTTTTTTACCTTTTTAATTATATTAATAACATCTATCAGTCGTACTTTTAATTATAAAAATAATTATTCTGATCATGAAAACTCTGAAAAAAATTTTTCCAATAATTTTAGTTTAGGATCAGAATTACCTCTGATTAGCGAATGTGATAATTTAAAATCCAAAATGTAATGAATAGCGTGATATTTATTCATGAATTTCGCCATTTTGATTAACTTTGATTGTAAAATTTTTGTTTTTAAGAAAGGAATAAATCAAATTTTTTTTTTACAGTAAGATTAATTACTAGTGCTAAATAGTTAGATAAATGAAGAATACCGTTACAGAAAATTTATTTTAAAAATTTTGTTTTTTTTTCTTTTTATAATAAATTTATATATAATTAAATATTTTGACTCTCAGCGACGGCGCGTCGCGTAGTCGCGTGAGTAGTCGTGGCGCCACGCGACGCGTCTTCCAATAAAAACAGATTTCTGCTATTTTCGTTTTATTTTTGTAATTTACTGAATTGCCCTTACCGAAAATAAATTGTACATATATAATTGAAATCTTGAATTGCGTGATAAGTTTATTCTTTCTTACATTATGTCATTTTTGTTAAATTTTTCATTCATCAATTAATATACTGAATGTTTAAACATCCAAAAAAAATTAATTTACTGGATATTTTCTCTACTAACACATTCGCTACGGAATATTAAAACGGAAAATCAATTTTTAATCTTTAGTAAAGTAAAATTAGCATCATCCGTATTTTAACAAACCACTGACATTGTGCATTGCACGAATGCACATTCTTCATTCATGTGATGGATACAATATTACAAAAGATATCTTTTAAGTTGATTATTATGAAATATAACACTAATGATAAACGAAATTAGATCTTCAAACATAAAATAATTATTGTATTAAATTTAAGTGATTTCAAACTTGCATTTTAAGTCCAAGAATTGACATCATATATTAAAGTGGAATATCGCAATAAGCTATTCAAGTCATAATGAAACTTCATATTCAAATCCTTATAGCTGACGCTAGAAAAGTTGAAATAGGATTTTGTGACAATAAATGAAATCCATTCAAATTATCATTAGCTTGTTGGCTGATACATAAGATAAGCATTAAGCTATTATTTAACAGAATTGCTTGAAGGGATAACTGTTAGTTTTGATATCGTATCCGCGACAATAAATATTGTTAAAATTATTCTTGTGTCTGAAAATGAACTGTTACTGAAAACGATAATTTTCCCGAAGTGCTGATAAAATGTTTGGAAGTGAGGCATTCCAATCCAAATCCTTACTTTACAAAAGGAGATTCACTGCAAGGTAAACAATTCTAGATTTTAGCATCCACATTCGATCTTCTTTGTTTGGATATACATAGATATAAATTTCAAAGCTGCCGATCAATACAAATCGAGAACTGTCATTCAATGTAGCTCACGTTTCAATCCAATGGACCAAGTAGGGATTGGCGATTTATATACTATGTTAGCTTATCAAATACTGCAAACAATCGGTATTGGATTTTACTTAAACTCTTACTTTTTCAATTTCATATTAATATTGCTTTCTGCAGAATACTTTTTAAAAAATAAAAAATAAAAATAAATTACCATCAGCATCAGCTCACAAAACAGCTTCCGGATTTATCCAAACGATGAGAAAATATTTATTTTTGACTGAAAAAATTCTAAACTTTTGTTATTTCACGAATTTTTCAATAAAATTTCTAGCATTGCTTCCATAAAAAATCCATTACACAATTATTGTCATCTAGATAGTATAATATTAATGGAAGAAGGTATGTTTATTATTTCGAGAAGCATCACGTGGATAACTTTCGCATGCAATAAACCTTATTAAAAAATTTATTCACCGAAATAAAATTAATAATTCGTTCGTTGATATGGTAAAACATATAACTTCCGATATTAAAAAACAAAAAAAATTCTTGCTTAGTTTCTAACATCGTGAATTACCTTTATATAACTGTTATAACTCAATTAAATCGGCATGCATGCATATATATATATGTGCAAATTTACATTCATTAACAAGCGATATACAATAGATGCATTAGCACAAAGTAAACAATTGCTGTTTGGTACGCTTATATAGCTATGAACAATGTCAAATATGGCATGGCTAATATGGAAAACTGAAGATTCCGTTTTAAAAATGGGGAAAATGTTTGAAGCAATAAGATATTCTATTATTAGCTATGGTGATTTAGAAGTTTAAAACGAATCTAGTGACATGGTTGGCTTGACGCGTGGTGATGAGGTCATCTAGCGTCCCTATAATTCGATTACGCTCCATCGGAACTGAGGAAATGCCTTGTGTTATCTGTTAATGATACTAATGAATTCTCTCTTTCCGTGTTGCATGGAAACGCATTCTCACCATCGTTTCGCTTAGTTTATCCTCAATAAGTTTTCTCTTGTTTACTATTAACGCGTTTATACTGAATAAGTTCGTCAAATTTTCCAATTCATTAGAATGGGACGGAAATAAATGCCCACAAACGTGATATCGGTTGAAGAATTTGTGTTATGCAGCAAATATGAACACACATGTTTACATTAAATTACTTTGTATTAATTTAATTTAAAAGTTATCATCATTCGATTTATAACGTAAGAGATTTGTTAGGGACGTATATAAATAATTTTCATTAACATTAATTTTATCTATTCGAATTTATTTGTTCGTAAAATTAAGGAAAACGCAAGAAAATAAATTACGTTATTTAGATTAATTTTTCTATGCGAACAATAATTTCGAATAAATTGTTCTTAAATAGACTATAACGTTTAAAGTAATTTATGGATTTTAACTTGGAAGTCTTGAATTGTTGGTTTCCAGACTATCAAATGTAAAATTTCTCTTAGAGATTTTATTAATAATGTTTCAATAATTAAACAGTTTATTTTATTAATTTACTTATAGCCAAGCTCATTAAAAGGAAATAAATATTTAAACAGATGAACATTTTAACCAATTTCAAAAAGAAATTTATTATTGTAAAAATTAGAATGTTTTTCAAATTTTTTTTTAGTAATATTATAATATATTTAGAGAATTTCAAAAGTTAAATAAATAATTTACAAAAATATTGTTACGTCATAAATTATTAATGTATTAAAAACAATGAAATAAACTAATTTATAAAACTACTGTTACGTCATACATTATTAATGTATTAAAAACAAAGAAACAAAATAATTTATAAAAATATTGTTACTTCATAAATTATTAATGTATTGAAAACAATGAAATAAACTAATTTACAAAAATATTGTTACGTCATACATTATTAATATACTAAAAACAATGAAATAACATAATTTACAAAAATATTGTTACGTCATAAATTATTAATGTAATGAAAACAATGAAATAAAATAAATTACAAAACTATTGTTACGTCATAAATTATTAATGTATTAAAAACAATGAAATAAAATAATTTACAAAAATATTGTTACGTCATAAATTATTAATGTACTAAAAACAATAAAATAAAATAATTTACAAAAATATTGTTACGTCATAAATTATTAATATATTAAAAACAATGAAATATTTTAGCGAAATGATTGTTACGTCATAAAACTATAAATGTATTAGAAAACGATAAAATAAAATATGTAAAAAATATTGTTACGTCATAGACTATTATTACGACATAATTATTTTTTATCTCAGTCGATAAAAGAAAGCGAACTTATTAGTTTTTTTTTTCTAATAAAACTGTATAGGATGCGTATATGGATCACTTAAAGTAAAATCAATAGCAAGAAGATGTTTTAAATCGAATTTAAGCTAAAAACAGGTATCAATCATTTTCGGATTATTATTATTCTTATATATTACGAATTAGAAAACTGATTTTTTTTTTTTTGTCTAGTGTGCAGTTATAAACCTTAAAAAGATTAGTTAGTGAAAACGTCAGACATTCTAAAGGAAATTTAATCTATCGCTAGAGAAAATTTTAAAAAGAAAACGAGATTTCATTTGTCGTTGCTTCCATCGTTCAATCGACAAACTTCGATGACATGGAAAGGTTGGCTCGACGCAAGAAATTACGTTACTTGACAGTTTGCACAAAAGAAACGAACCGTTAGTCGACCTTAGAACAAAAGTGCAGATAAACAGAAAAATTCCAAACATAACGTTGTCAGCAAAGCGAAAAAAATAAAAAAATAAAAATAAAATAAAGAAAGATTAATATAGAAGAGACATTTCCAATTATGAAAAAAGGAAACCCGATAGGTTCGAAGCGAATCGTGATTTCTTTCGAGTTTTTTTCCTCTTTTATGAAAATTAAAAAAAAAAATCAAAGATTTTTTTCTCAAAATCTTAATTTGTTGAGCCAGTTTTTTTCAAATTAATTTCTACTTTAAAATATTTTTTTTAGCCATCAAAACTGACAGATGTACAATAATTACATATTGAGAGATACAGGTAGAAAAATAATTTAAAGTGATTTGAATATCATTAAAAGATAATGAACAAATTGTAAATAATCACTATTTACGTTAGAAATTTGCTTCTTACATCGATTGCTTTTAATATGCAAATATAAAATACAATATATATATGAATAATTAAATTATAGAACTTTTAACCTTTTGTGTAACGATAAATGATTAAAGAAATAGATTTAATTCTAGTGATTTGTAGAAGATTAAGTTTGAAATTACTCTCAAAATTGACCATCTGCTTGTTATTTCGGATTGTCCTAGAGGGTACATCCAGATACAGTGTCTATTTACTTGCCGGTTGCCACTTCAATCAAAAGATTGCCACCTGCCACCCCCAGGTGATTTCCTGTTGGGACAGGAAGCAGAACATCTCTTGGAACACCTACTACTCTCAGATGATGCAGTTGTGACATATGTGCCTTTTCAACTAACAAGAACCCATCTTCGAATTAGATAACAAGTTTAATTATATTCGGTAATCAAACTAACGTCATATAATTGAATAATTTATATTCTTAGATTTATTATCAGTTTTTCATTTTAATTATAAGTACTTATATGTTTTTTAAACTTATAAATAATATAAATAGTAAATAAGATAAAATTAGAATTTTTATCTATGGTCATAAATAAGACAATGTGGATGAGTGCCTGTGTTATGTATATACAGTACATATATATGTATGTGTGAGTTGTATTTGCATGTTTGTACAGTATAACAATGACAAACACTACAAGTTTTCAGAAATAAAGGCAGAACGTTTAAAATTTAACAATATATTTAAATTGGCTATCGAAATTTCAATACTTCATATAATCAAAATCAGACTAGTGCTCGGAGGCATTTCGAAGTTTAAAACGAAGACAATAATTATTCAGTTTAAAATTAATTCATCGTTATTTTTACGGATTTTCATTAAATTTTTATATATTTTTTGATTCTGATTCATCATGGAAGTTTTATAAATTTGTTTTATCTCAATTGGACATGTACAGTAATTTTTGGTCAGCCAAACATATTTTTTCTAAGAATAGCGAATAAGATTTTTATTAATTGTTTAATTAATTGTTTAAATATTTAAATGCAATCAAAAAACGTTGAAAAATATTTTCAACACACTGATACCAATTTCTGCACATTGTACACACTAATGTTAACAATTTCTGCGCATTGTTTAAATTTATAATGGTGACTCTTTCTGTAAACATGATTGACTTTAAAAATATATTTTTTCAAGTTGTTACATGTAATTTAATGTAATAAATTTGTGTATATGTATAAATTATGACATTGAATATATAATTTTTTTTTTTTTTAATTTTCATTATTTCTTCAAAATTTATGAGCTTCAAACACATGTTTATGGTTTATTTTTGCATTTAGATATAAGCATACCATACATAAGTAGAGAGAAAATTATGTGTCGAATATATCCGGATAGCTCCAACACTTTTGCTAATATGCAATAAAAAAATAAAAGTATCTATAAAAACTTGTATTATGACTTTACAGTAATAATGTAGTTCTCCATTATTACTTTCTAAAAGATTAAAAAATGCTATAATATTGTTATGCTTGCATAATTTAGATCTAAAACATTATATTATTATGATATTATGCCTTGCTCTTATACTCAGAAAGTTTCAAATTTTCTGCTTTAATGCAATAGTTGCATTTATTAGTAATTTTGTTACCGAGTTAAGAAATTACAAAAGGATTTAAATAATATCAGATTATCCTACGAACAATAAAATAAAATAAATAATTAATTAATAAATTTTATTGTTTTAAGTTGTATGATAATTTAATGTCATTTAAATCTTCTCATTTTTTTAACTTACTTGTTAGTGTCAAAAGCTGTTGGAAAGTTTTATGGTTTTCTAGAAATATTATTATGGAAACAATTATTAGTGATTAAATTATTCACGAATTTCAGTTGAAATAAGTAATACAAGTTGAGGATCTCCAATTGGAAATTTCGAAATCCGTAACATCGCTCTCATTGCAGAAAGCCCTTTGGAATAGGATTATTACCATTGTTTGCGGATTATTATGCAATAATGCTTAGATAGTCATGGCACATTGTCGTGATTCAATAAACCATCAAACATTGACGATGCAAGGTTTCTGTGAGCCCTTATTTTCTGTTATGTTGTTTATATATATCATTGAAAAATATCAAGAAGGTCTGATAATGATAACTCTATGGTTAACGCTATTATACTCCTCCCTGCCAAATTAAAAATTTTTTTCCAAGTTTACATAAAAATAAAAAAAATAAAACTAGAAATTAATTTAAACTGGATATTTTGCTACATATATTCTTTCACTTCCAAACAAACCTTCAAACAATTGGATATAAATATCTTAGAACTACATATATGTCTTGCTTTTTTTATAATAGAGTTATATCTCAAAATATGTTATATACAATTTTTATTTTTCAACAATTAAAATACTTTTTACTTATGGAGATGCAAAACTCTAACCATTTTTACAGCTTTATGTCACAATTTGAATGATTCCTTCCCTTCCCTACGTCATTTATCGTCACAAATCTATTACTTCCTCCTTCCCCTAACATCGTGACATAGTTTATGGATACCCCATATTCCAAAATATGACACTCTCGGTCCCAAGCATTTCGTATTGAGGATTCTCGACTTATAATAGTATTAAAAATAAAATTTATTAATTTTTATTTTAATGCTATTATTACTTATTCCGACTGGAAACAGTGCATAACTCAATCACTAATAATTGTTTCCATAATAATGTTGCTGGAAAGTCGTATATCATTCCAATAATATTATTATAAATAGGTATGGTATACAATATTATATTATTTTGTTATATTAATATTGATGTGGCCAAAATAATAATAATATTTAAATATATAAAATTAATACAACTGAGTGTTTGTATCAGTTTTTTTCTAAATTTAATTAGAGAAAATTGATTGATATAAACAATCAATACATCGATTTATAATAATATTATCATTATTATTAAATGTTTAGATTCTATGTTATGAATTAATTGAGTAAGTCTTTGTCTATCTACAAAAATAAAAGAAATAATTCATAAAAATTATGAATAATGCTCTTTAAAACATAATCGTAAAGTTGCTGTTTAGAAATGTTAAAGCTGAACTAAATCAGATTAAGAGATTTGCCGGTTTCTAGGAAGATAGCATAAAATGAGTGTTCTGTTTTTCACATTTACTCAGAAAAGATAAGATAAAGAAATGCGTTTAAATTAATTTCAAGTAAAATTCTTCCAGAAAATCGTTTTTTTTTTTGTTATAATTTGCATTAATGTAAACATTATTATATTTTACAATTAGTTTACAAGTTAATTAATTTTGCTATAGAATTTATTGTTTTGAAGCAATTTAGAACAATTCTATAAAAACAGTCAAACGTTGACAGTGCAAGGTTTCTGTGAGCTCTTATTTTCTGTTATGTTGTTTATATACGAGTGAAAAATATCAAGAAGGTCTGATAGTGATAATTCTATGAATAACACTATTATACTTCCTCTCTGCCAAATTAAAAAAAAAATTTTTCTCCAAGTTTACATAAAAACAAAAATAAAAGATGCATAAAATAATAGAAAACAAGAATTACTTTATACTGAGTACTTTTCTACATATATATATTTCTTTCACAGACAATTCTATAATTGCAAAAAAAAAAGCAATTTTTTAGAATTTTTAGAAAGTTTATGATAGAACCATGTAAACATAATTTTTAAATTATTCTGAAAAATTAAAATAATCAACATCGTGACTTGTTCAGAGTGATAGAAAATTCAAATTAAGTGTAATATCATTCTTCTTTTCTAACTTCTGTTAAATAAAGATAAATAGCAAATTTATTTTTAGACTTTTATTCATTCTTTATTTTAAAAAAGTTGTAAAAGTTTTTTTTTTCTTTGCATTTCTTCAAAGCAACTTATCTAATAAAAGGATATTTGTTTAATTTGGATTTTTTTTTTCTGGTAACAATAGTTCAAATTAAATAAAGTTAAATAATACAAATAGAATTTCACAAAAAAAAATCACTTGTATAGCTTAATTAATGACTTTTTTTTAACAAAAATAAACATAAATTTTTATTAAATTATTCAGTTCAAGTACCATGTTTATACCTTTGATATTTAGAATAATCGATAACAAACAGTTTATGATGACAGAATCTATTTTATGCATATCCTATTATTGATAAATATCCTTACTTATTATTATGTTTTCGTAAACTAATACAATATTTTCACATAAAATTATAAAAATAATAAAGTTATGTGAACATAGTTTATAAGAAAAACAGAAAATAACTTCTCAAGTAACTTTTGTGGGTAAGAGGTTAGAAAATACCTACCATCTGTGGTAAAAGGAGACTAAAGGGATCATCTCGTATTGGTGGTTCCGAAGACCATCACTGGGGGCTCGCTTGTGGGTTCCTGTACGAAATCTGGTTTGCTTGGGTAGTGCCCACATCCGTCATGGGGGTCCTACACGGATCCAGATCCCCCTCGTCCTCAAATTTGGTTTTCGAGCGTCTCATCTTTGGAGGACAAGCTTCCTCATAACCCCCATAGGAAAGGTAGTATAAAAAAAATTTTTCAAGTTCATTCGATTTTTTATACATAATTTATTTTCCCCCATTTAATTACAATAACTTATTTGTTCCTGATATATATTCCACGTAGCAAATTTTAATTAATCATCAATGAAATTATTTATTCAATATTTTTATCTACAAGATATTTATTAAATTAATAAAATTATTTTATCATGTCTTCATTCTTATAAAAATAAATTAATCTATATATATATTTTATTAATTAAAAATGAATTATAAGTTGTAGATTTTTGCATGTTCTCCATTCGATTTAGAATTTGTCAGAAAGTAACAATGGATATTTTCATGAAAAATTCAATTAAAAAAACATTTATTAAAAAGAAAAAAAGTCAGTTTAATATACGAAAAAATAAATATTATTCCATCCTATAATGTGTGTTTTCATAAAATTTCCAATTTTTCTTTTTAAATAACCATTAAATATTTTAAGAATATTCATAAACAAATATTTAGCATTAAGCTAACGCTTAAAATTTAATTAAAATAATATTCTTTTCATCATTTTTCATATAAAATAAGACTACTTTTCCTGGATGATTATAAAATATTAATTTTTACTGTTGAAAACAAATAAATAAGAAGACGTTTTAATAACTTTTTTTAATTCTAAAATGTAATAAATAATTTCTGAACGTTTAAGAATAATTTCCAAAAATAATTAAATAGATAAAAAAATATTATTAACTTTTAAAAAATAAAAATTTTTTTTTAATGTATTGAATTCAATCTAATTATTCCGAAAAAAAAAAAACATAATAATAATAATAAATTAGGTATTTATTCTAAAGAATAAACTTAAGTTAAACCATGATGATTAATCAAGTTTAAGACGGCAAACAAATGAACAATTAATAAATATTCTTCTTCAACTGATCCATGAATTTTCGCGTACCTTCATTAACTATCCTTTCTCAATCAGTTAAATTAAATTATTCTGCAAAATAACGAATATCTAACCAAATATTATTCCTTCAAGAAAGTTGATTATTCGAGTTTTTTTAACAGATTATTTGATTTTAGATAAATGTCGTCTAAAAGTTAGAAAATTTATCTTTATAAATATTTATTGAATTGTTATATTTATTTATGTTTGCATATTAATTTTATTTATGTTCATTATTTATTCATTAACCTTTTTTTTCGATAAATTAATAATATATTTAATATTCTTCTGTTAACCTCTCAATTATTTAATCCTTTTTTTCTTTATTGTTTTCTAGAAATGCCGATGTTTGTTCATTCAGATTTTATCCAAATAATTACTAAAATATTATTGTTATTGTTATGTTAAAATATGCAGATTTTAATGCAAATTGCATTATTTTTAATTATTGTTTTCATTTTTCAAATGGAAAATTTTCGAATAAAAGTATTCAAACTTGACCGTTTAAAATAAATAAATGTAATATGTCAAGTTTACATGTTTTATCATAAGAGGACAAGAGATTTGACACAGTCATGACAAATCCGTGAACAGAATCAATCTTGTTAGTATTAAATGGAGAACTGAGAGGCATGAAAGAACTACTCATAAAATGATGCTTTTTTTTCCTTGACGTTTTCTTCCCGAATTTTCTATCTGAAAACCACGCCCGTCATAGAATATTCCATCAAATGTCATTCACGGTGGCAAAACTGTCAGCAAAGGATGTCAAGCTGTGCAGGTGAAAATGAAGGATTGTTTTTGCCATTGCCCTTCAAACCATATGGATCTTACAAATATGATCGTGTCATATCCATTCTTGCAAACAAATTTAACAATTCAATCGCATATTGAATTTCTTCTATTGAAATCTACTTTTTTGGGTAAGTTTCGGCGAATTTCATCTCAAAATTATCTACAAAATCGTGAATTGCATTTCTACTATTGCAACTTTATAATGTTTACCACTCTGAAATGCTAGAATATATGTTCTTCCGCTCTCACGTAACTTTTATTTGTGACATATTTCACCTACTTCACCTGTTCTGAAATACCTCAGCACATATTCCATCAAAAAGTGGAGCGAGTTTGAGAATTACTGGTGGAAAACTTCAATTTATTTTACGTTAACCTATATATTTTATGGGAAAAGCTACAGTAAAAGTATATATATATATATATATTTTTCCAAAAATAAATTTCGGTTATATAATCCGACTACAGCCCATTTAAACTCTTAAAGTATCGATTTTTTTACAATAAATAATTACAAGCGCAACAGCTGCGTATCAAATCTCATAATTAATAATAACAATGCATAATTTTATAATAATTGTACCATTATATGAAAAATACCACACGTACGTATCTTAATTATGCATAAAATTTTTTTTTTTCCTGTGAAGTCACCTAATTGTCGACCATTTACACAAAACGTTTTTACATCAATTACGTTAGAGAAGCGAAAATTTTCATTTTAAGCAATAACTGCAGATTAGAATTATATATGGAAAATATAATTTAATCAAATACTCTGCAATGTAGTGAAAGAAACTTCTTTTTGATCTGATGCAAAGTTCTAGGAGTTCGGTGAAGCAAGCAAAAGAATATGGCAAAGAGAAGTGCGATATGCAAATTCTGTATATTTAACGGTTACCACAAGAATTTGAAATGATAGTTTTTTTTTTCTTTTTTTCCCCTTTCTTCCCTGGGTTACATACTGTACTGAGAAAATTTTAATTAAATTTCGAACGAGTTTTACCAGTCTTAACTTGCAGCTGAGTATATCTTTTTTTTTTTTTTTTTTCCTTCTTCCATTTACTTTCCATCTTTTTTTTTTTTTTTTACTTCTGATATCAATCTGTATAGGATTATTTTTATCATATATTATTTAACATTATTTTGATTTTTAATAAATATTAAAAATATTTTCAGATTTATGAAAATTTTTAATATTTTGTTTAGAATAATTGAAATATTTTTCTCGGTTAGATTCGTTTTGAAATGCCATTCATTTCACTTAACAAAAAAAAAAAAAATATATAATTTAATAAATAAAAGGAATGCAATGATTTTTGTCATTCAGAAATTTCAAATTTGGTTTTTTTTTAATATTCAAATTACCTTAAATCAGACTTATCATCAACTTCTATTTTTTTTATGTATATATTCAGAGAATTTTGTCCATACTTTGATTTATTATTCAATCCATATTTATGATTACTCTCTTATGTGGTTTCATCGAGCAACTCTTCTATAATTATTTTAATTTCTATATTTTCATGAATTTTTCTGGATAATCAATGTGACAGATCTTTTCTTTATTTGTTGTAGACTATCTTAACTCTTCCAGAATTAAATCGCATTAAAAATTTTGTGAAAAATATCCCTTTATTTTATTATTTTGATTGATCATTTTTGATTACACCAGCGTACCAATTAAAAGGGTATAAACTTGCAAAATATTGTTTATGCCTGTCTAAAAAAAATAAATAAGCTCCTACAATATATATATATATTTATAAATTTATAAAACATAAATTCGATTTATTCTTCTTTCTTGAAAAATTCTGAAAGATATTGCGCTTGACACTAGTATCATTAACATTAATGAAACGAACTCGATTCTTCTTTCCCCTGTCTGCAGTTTTCTCCACTGAGTTGGGTTATTGGGTTGATGTCGAGAAAGATAAAAAACGTGACATCAGAGTCTTGTTTTGATCACTGTCGACCGTCAAGGTGACCCGCAGAATGACATAAGACGATCCACATTGAAGCTCCCTTCACACCATGGATTTTCATGGCTAAACAGTATCTGACTTACCTGTCTTCGCTTCTTTTACATCCCTGGTAGATTTACTGACGTCTGGGATCATTTTTTTTTTGCAACATCTGAGCCAACTTAAAATATATTATTTTCTTACGCAAAACGTCTTTCATCTAATTTTAAAAATATTTAACGACGGTAAATCCGAGCAGATGCGACACGATTAGAATTTTTAACTAGTTCCACTTTTATTTATTCATCATTGCAAGTATACTATACTGCACATGAGAGAGTTAACGTATACAATAAACTGTAAGATTCCTGTGTGGTTTATATTTAAATAACTCGCGAGTGTAAACAAAGAAACACGTCTTCATTTTCTTGAATTTTATTTATGCGATTAATTCTTTAAGAAAATTAACTTTTTCCTTTTTAGAAAGTAGTAAAATATTATTTTAAATTGCTACCAGCTCGTTTTTTTAATTAGAATTTTATATTTTTCCTTGCTTGGTCTTAATAAAATTTGCCATATTTTTAAATAAATCGAGCGAATGACGTGCTAATGAACTTCACTTTGATGTGACATTTCTTTCTTTCTTTCTTTTTTTTTAACGTACAAGTAATATTTCTTAAAACTGATATAAAGTTTTATTAATGATTATTTAAATGATTTTAATATAATTTGAATTTTAAAATTAGATTAATCGATAATCGATTTTAAAGTCTAATTTTATAAAGTAAATTTAGTCAACGAGAGACCGTGCAATTTTAACCATCAACATCAGATGATTAAGTTATTTAATCGATAATCTTATCCTAAAGCTTTAATGAATTTTTTATTTTTTTTTTATACAAAATTTTCTAGAGTAGAAAACGATATGCTGGGTAAAACATAAATATACATAAAGCAAAAAAAAAGATATCCTTGATAGATTTATTTGTTCCATCAAACCTTTCATCAAATTTCTGCATGGGAGCATTAGAGGAATTTGTAGCTTGTTTTATAATTAATGATTTTTATTATTATTATTTTTTTTTTTTAATTTATTTTCTTTCGCGATTAATGAGTCTAAGCATTAATGGCCCATTTTTATCTTTTATATTTTTAATATTAAGAAATTGCGTTTTCTTCGGCAACAGCCAAATCATATATAACGTTTATTAATTTCGTATTAAAAATAAACTTTTTTTTTTTTTTTTTTTAATCTTCAGTGGAGAACAAAAACTTCTTAAAGAGTTACTGGATATAAAATTTCAATTATGGATTTTTTTTTAATTGTAATTATATTAAACACTAAAATTTAATACGATACAATGCATAAAACTATCTTGAAAAATTAAATTTAATGTTTATTCCTTGATTGATTTTCTTCTGTTAAATAAAATTATCTATTATATTTTAATCACAATTTATTTTTGAAATATGTTAATAGTTTAGAAATTAATTAAAAATTTATTTTTTTTTTTCCTTTTTTTAATTTTATACAAGAAAATCGAAAAGTTGCATAAATATAGTTCAAAGTTATCTTAAGAAAATATCTTAAAAGATATTTTATATTATCTCCTGTTTTAGTTTTAATGTTTAATGCGATATTTAATTTAGATCATTCAATATTTATTTTTGCCATGGGAGATATAAAACCTAGACAAGAAAGTCGTTACATGTTTCTTATATATATATATATATACCGTACTAACTAAAACAAAGAAAATAAGTAAATAAAGTCACAAAGACTGGATGAAGATAGAATTTCGCACTTTATTAATATCTCCAAGCCGAGATAGAAGTTTCGTTCGCGAAAAAACAAACTTTTTTTGTTTTTTTTTTTGATGAATAAAACAATTATAAACATTTTCTAATCGGTTTATTCTCCGAACTTTTAATGGGTAGGCAATAAAAAAAAATAATTCTTTTTTTTTTTTCCTATGTTTTCGATTTATTACTAACGTGTTTGATAAAGCACTTTTAAGTTTCTGTTTGCGCTAGTGATTAGCATAACATTAACGGGAAGTGAAGAGCGCAACTTCTGCTTTAAAATTAAAAGAAAAAAAAAATGGAAGCGCTATCAAAGGATTCACCATCTACAGAATCCTTTCGGACATTAAAAGAGAGTTCACAGTAGCAATCTATGCAATTAGCGGTGGTAATGAGAGACAGTAGCATTTGCACATCTCATCTAAAATAGATCTAATTAAGAGAAAACTGGGCGTGTCTGGCAGTTAAGGATAGTGTAAATTCACTGATCTAGCACGTCACATCGTATACTTCAACTCGGTTTTACAGATTAATCATCTCTCTCCAACTTAAAACATTTTTCCTCAGATATGAGTTGAATTGTTAATGAATTTCTCTCTGGACGAAAATTCAATTTTTTCTAATTACTCTATTAATTTTGTTACTAAAATATTTATTGTCTTTCAGTATCATAATTTTATTATTATTATTATTATTATTATTAATTTTTTTTAAAATTTGAATTTAAATATTTGCATTAATTTAAATTCAAATTTGCCTTAACCATTATTTTGTATCTACTCTCTTTAAACTGAAGATTAGAAAGAGTTTTTTTTTTAAATAAAATAAAATAAAATAAATACAAGAAAATTAAAAAAAAATAAAATTAAATATCCAAAAGAGCTTTACTTGTCTAATTTTTATCCTTTTTTTTTATTTATTTATTTGTGAATTAAGCTTTGAGAAATGAAATACGTTTAAACTAAAATAATTGAAATAAGAGGATTAAAATCTAAAATTACAAAGGAAAATACTTAAAATATCAACTATTCAGTATCATATATAAAACAAAATTTTATAGAATAATGAACAACAGTTTCTGTATTTTTTTTTTTTTATCTTTGTGTTTTTATAAAAAAATAAATTATAAAATTAGAGCCGATCGACTATAATGAAAATAAAAAATTTAAAAATTTAAACTGTGGATAAATCACAACCTTCCATAAAAGAATAATCGCAAAATATAATTTTCTCTCTAGATAAATATATATTTTATTTTTTAAAAAGTAAAATAAAGAAATTATTTATCATTTTAATATGAAATTTAGTCTACAGTCTTGTTTTAATATTAAAAAAAAAAAATAAATTGCATTAATTTAAATATAATTTATGAACTATTTATTTATTTTTTTGTTTGTTTTCTTTACTTGATATTTAATTGAAAATTTACAGGTTTATTTACTTTTAATTTTAATATTTTAATAAAAAAAAAAACTACCAGTTTATTAAAGTCATAATATCATTATTTATATAAAGTTTAAAATTTGACATTTTCATTAAAAAAAAAAAAAATGACGAATTCTATTTTGATCGTAATTTTTATGCAAATTTTAATTTTGTAATGAAATCTTACAATTTTAATTATTTAAATTTTATACGGAATTTTAAAGCTATTTTCACATTTATTTTTATATAAAATATTTTGTTAATTAAAAGATTTTTCAATCTCTGTAAAAAAAAAATTTTTTTAAGAAAATATTTTGAATTTTCCTATTTGAAAAACTCACATTTTCATACTTTAGCAGTTTCAAATTCCCACAATAAATCTGAAAAATCTTAAATTTAACGTTGAAATATAAAACTATCCAAAAGAAGCTAGAAAAGTTTAATAAATTTCCCTTTTCACATCTCTCTTCACAGCTTAACTCTTCACATATTTTCAATTTACAGTTCGATACATTTAATTCCCCCTTTTACATCCAAAATATGTTCTACAAAATATCGAACAAAATTGTGTTCAGTAGACAAGTTATAGTAGTACTATTGTTTCCTTATCTCAGTACTTTCAGCCGTGGAGGGAGATGGCTTTGTTTTCACTCCCTGCATGCAAACAACTATACTGTTCAATGAAGCTAATCTCTTTTACACACAACCAAATTTTAAAAACTACAAACATATTGTTTCCAAAACTTCACCTGTATTTTTATATTATACTAAGATAACGACTGTTACCAAAGCAGGAACAATAATATCTTACAAACCACTTTAAATTTCAAGAGCTATACAAATGACGTTAATGTAAACTTCCTATCTTTTCAGAGATCCTTATTTTTTTTTTAATTAGCTTTAAAATAAACATTCAAAAGATACAAAAATATAAATTTTAAATCATTTTATTATTGTTATTATTATTTTTTGTAATAAAACTTTTTCGTACTGCTCACAAAAATTTATTGAAAAATGATTCGGTGCTTGACGTTTTATTTAAAATAAGAGAAAAGAAATCTTTCTGTTATTTTAAATGATATATTGTTTGGAAAAGATCGAATTTAAAAAAAAAACAAGAAAAAAAAATTAAATAAAAAAAAATCTAAATATAAATGTATTAGTTACTGCAGCAGCAGCAACAGCAGCAGTAACAGCAGCAGCAGTAGTAGTAAATTAAATTGTAAAAATGTTCTTGAAAATAGGAATCATGCATTATTCAGATATTTTTTTGATCTGTTGAATTTTTATGTGTTTAAATAATTTTCTACCTTTTATTCTTGATAATGTTAATTAAATCATTGATAATTTTTAACATTCCGTGAAGATTTTTAAGAATTATTAATTGTCGTCATCTTTTCTATAAATATACAATTATATCAAGAAAAACTGATTTTTAGCATTTTAAAAAAGTCATTAAATAAAGTTACTGATGTAGTCAGAATAAAAACAGTTTTGAAAACGTAATTTAAAGAATAAATTTCTTCAATTGTATTTTTATCCTTTGAATTTTCGAGGAATAAAGAAAAAAAAAAAATATTGAAAACGAATGTGATAAATAATTACAAAAAGGAATTATGATTTAAAAAAATATTTTATGAAT
This sequence comes from Androctonus mauritanicus, assembly GCA_011317285.2. Taxonomy (NCBI): domain Eukaryota; kingdom Metazoa; phylum Arthropoda; class Arachnida; order Scorpiones; family Buthidae; genus Androctonus; species Androctonus mauritanicus. The sequence continues at coordinate 12,716 of WUQG02416904.1, read as the reverse complement.
TATTATTATTATTTTTTTTTATTGCACTGTTTCATTGTTTCAGAATGCAGAAGTAAAAATTCATTTTTAGTTCATAGTTATCATTTTGAAATATTGTCAAAATGTTCATAAATAATGTTTAATTGCAATGTTTCAGTGTTGTAATTTCATTGTAACAATGTTCACGAAAATGAACATCGTGCAATGAAAAAATAAAATGAAGTGCAAATATTCATTTTATGTTTTACTTCACTTCATCATCAGAGAAGAGAACTAATAAGTTCTCTTTTGTAAAAGTGAAGTGAAACTCATTCAGAGAATTAAAAACTCATTTTTAATTTTATGTGAAAGTGAAGTGAACATTTATATTTCATTTATTTTTTCATTTCAATAATGCTCATTTTCATTTTTTTTTTTACTTCAAGAAATGCTAACTAAAAGCTAAAAATTCACTTTTAGTTCTTAGTTAGATTTTGAAACAACTAAACGCTGCCTCGATGTTCATAAACAATGTTTAATTGCAGTGTTTCAGTGTTGTAATTTCATTGTAGCAATGTTCACGAAAATGAACATCGTGCAATGAAAAAATAAAATGAAGTGCAAATATTCATTTTATGTTTCGCTTCACTTCATCATCACTTCAGAGAAGAGAACTAATAAGTTCTCTTCTGTGAAAGTGAAGTGAAACTCATTCAGAGAATTAAAAACTCATTTTTTAGTTTTCTGTGAAAGTGAAGTGAACATTTATATTTCATTTATTTTTTCATTTCAACAATGCTCATTTTCATCTTTTTTTCACTTCAACAATTTACCAATAAAATTAGCCACGTTCATTTTGAATATATTTATTTAAACATGTTCATATCAACATGAAAAGTTTCATCTATTTGCAATTAAAGAAACTATTTGTCTTCGTGAAGTGTGAAAAAGGCAAAAATAAATATTTTTAGATGATAAAAATACAACAAAATTGTAATAAAATCAGCAAAAATATTAATGACTTACATATTTAATATGGTTTACGATTAATTATGATTTTTTAATTGTTTTCTTGTGCGTCATTTAGTTCAATTCATCATTATTTAACTGTGAGTATAAACTTCTATTATGTGGCTATAATGAACTGAAAAATTTAACTTTTTTAATGTTCTTGAAACTGCTACAAGTGAAACTATAAAAAATACCAAATATTCCTATTTTATCGAATACATAAATTAAAAAAACTTTGAAGTGTTTTGATCCTTTCTTCTTCAGTTTTCAATTTAGGAAAATAAAGAAAAGTTAAAACAAATTTTAGTGATAAAAAAAAAATAAGTGTTTGTTTGCTTTAATAGCTTTACTTTACGAACACTGACATTAGTAAAACCAATTATACAGAAGAGATAGAATCAGTGAACACTCACAAATGGAAACATTCACTTTATTTCCTCTACTTAGAACCTTATCTTAACTCAAACTATTGCGTATTTCAATACTGTTATAAGAACAATTATTGCACTTGGGAAATAATTGAAGTTTCTTAGACAATTTCGCTACACAACAAACACTTACACAAGTGTTACTGAGCTTCATAAACAAAAGTGATTCTAATTATATTTTCAAAACACGTATGCTTAGTGAATTTAATGGATGACTCCACGGTTGCAGTCAGTGCTATTAGATAACTTTCGCGATTCTTCACACGTTCAACTTCTATACAAGTAAAAGAGATTCTTTCAGATTTCGTGACAAGTTTTACCAATCCTTACAATATGTAAATAAGTAAATATTTCGAGATGACGTCATTTTTTTACGGATTGAAATCTGACGTTACAGAAAGAAGCTACAAAGATTTGCAATTATAAAAGTTGCTGACATCTATATATATAACTTATTTTTTGTTTTTTTTTTTGCAAATTGCTTGAGTGCAACCTGATAATATATTGTTTTGTTTGGAATTTAATTAGTTCGCTTGTTTCGTTAATAAATGAGAGATGCGATTCATCAAATAAGAATCAGATAGTATTGGAATTGTTATTGGATCGTTCATCTTTCTTTAGTTTATTGTTTCCTTTTTCTTTTTTTTTTTTCTTCTTTCTGATGATTTTGTTTTATTTGGAATCTTTACTGAGCTAAGAACAGATTACTGACAACTGCCATTTTAAGGCATTTTCACCACAGGGACTATTGTTCTCAATTGAAACTGTTAGAGATCAGAAGTGGTATTATGTTATCCTTACTTTACTATAAAAATTGCTATTTTTACAGCAATTCTTTTATATTTTCACATATATTTATGTTTTAACGTATTTGCCACGTTGTTTTGACACTAACAAACAATTTCAGTTTACAGAAAAAACGCACGAATGTATTGAAAAAATATATATATATATCGTTTTCTACGTTGCACAGTTGGCCAAATATCTGCAAAATATTGTAAATAAAACAAGAAAATATAAATTGACTTTTTTCTTTTTTTTCTTTCTTTCTTATAAAAGTTCTTTAATCTAGAAGAAGAATAAAAAAATTCTAGAAAGGAGGTCAAATAAAATTACAAGATATAGAAAAAAAAAGAATTGTCAGTTGCAATTTTATTGTTCGCCCAAATTTAATATTAGATAATATATTTAAATATATGGTAATGTATTATGGTTTCTGCTTTTCACAGGAAAATAGTTTTATTATTATTATTTAGTAAACGATCTAAAAATCATCATCTGCAGTTGTTCTTCCAAATTCTTTTTCTCTACGTTTCCTCTCTTCCAGAAAAGAAATTTTATAACAATTAATAATTTATAGAAAAATTTGCATTTTTCTTCAAAAGTATCTGAACTCAGGCACCGCGATTATCCACTACAGTTTCAGAATTATGCATTCGATCTACTAAACCATAACAAATATAAGCACTAGAAAATTAACTACAAGATAATGATATTCAAGAAGAGAATATTGGGAATTAAAATTGAAATTTTTAATAATTATATTCAAATATTTTTTATCGAAAATAAAACTACTGTAGTGTTGATATATAAAATTAAACTGAATTACAGGCATACGAATTGCTTAACATTTGATTAGTTATTTACTAACACGGGTATGAGCATGGATGACAAAAAGAAAACATCCAACATTATGTCACGAATATTACTGCAAAATAAGGTATACAAATGCTATCGTAAATCTTTCACGAGGATATTTTACGTGACGATCTTTTTTTGGATTTCGTTGAGTAAGCTCTTTCGTGTAAAAATGTTACGTGTGATAAATTTAAGAAGTTTTTTTCCTTTTATCTTATTTTCGAAACTACAAATTCGTTTGTTTTAAATGAATGTAACATTTAAATTCGATGATTTAATCTTATTTAATCCCAAAATTTAATCTCCTTATGGTTATGATAGATTTCTTCTTTTATATGGCTGTACCAGATGAAACTAGTAGAAGGAAAATAAATTTCATAGAGGAAATTTAATATTCCAGTTCTTTCCGTATAAACTCGAACCATCTCGCATCAGATAGGATTGCATTCTCAGGCACAGGTTTCATACAGGATTATTAAAAGGTTCTTAGCTCTTGCATGTTTACGTCATTGGTTTTAAAAGGAGCCTTCCCAGTGCAAGAAATTTATTCGTATTAGTGATATACATTTCTTTCATGTCTAGCATGTTTTTATTGCTATAATAGCATTTTAAAAGAGGATTTTTGCAACGCTGCATTTATAATAACAATGAAATCTGTAGCTTTATGTTTACTTTTTTTTTCCATCTCGCTAAAATCCGTGTAAAAATCGGCTCATTTTAACTTTGCGTCTAGAGTTTATTCTTTCAATCTTTTACAAACATTCGAAATTTGCTTATTCTTCTGGTACAAAAAGTCTGATGCGATTTCAACGACCATTCTTTCTTCAGCTGTTGAACTTTCGAATAAGAATTTAGTATTTTTGTTCAAACAGAGAAAGGTATCTTGCGTGTTTAAAAATTTTCTCTCTCTCTCTCTCTCTCTCCCCCCTTTTTGCTAAAGATCATCATTTAAACGAACATTTTTTTTTTCTCTCTTTATTTATCTAATTTTTTTTTTTATTTCGCAATTTGAATACTTGCATTTCTTGTTATATTGAGATTTCCGTCAGACTTACAAAAAGTTAATATCTTCTTGCAAGTCGTTAGAAACGTAGAAAAATTCCGTATATGTTTATGCAGCAGAAAAGATCAATATTACAAACCGTGTAGCAGGATTAATTCAGTTTATCCTACTAAATATGGTTAAATTTCGACAACAGTAATTTCGACATATCTTATATTAAATTGTAAATTTTATAGTCAAGATGAAGAAGAAGAAGGAGAAGAAGAAGAATAAGATTATTCGAATTTTTCAATTTACTCTTTATCACCTTTATCGTATTAAAGATAAAATAAAAATAGCGTGAATATGAAACTGTTTCAGTTCATAATAGTTTCATTAAGAGAACAAATGCAGAAAAAATTCAAATTATTATTGTTATATATATTTTTTTTTCCGAAGGAGATTTTTTTTTAGAGGTGCAGCTTCCATCGAATTGATGTTTATTGCATTAGAGGTTAGCATCATTATTGCATTACATCATCTCGTTTCTGACTGAAGATTATATGAAGTAGTAGAGATAGCGAAGTTTGTTTCGTACACAAAACAGCCATATCGATTTTATCATTAAAATGATTTACTGCGTTATATAATGCATTCTGATTTTTTCTACTGGCCAAAAAAAGAAAAAAAAGTTAATTAATGATTTAAAAATTAATTTTGGCTTTTTTAGTTTACTAAATGGCAATTATTTTAGTTTATTATATATAATATTCTCGTATAACAACAAGTTCTCTATATCTCTTTCGTCGTATCGTGTTAAGATTTTTTTTTTTTCTAATTATTTTTATATTAATTATATAAGATATCTATATGAAAATTTTTTAACGAGTAAGGTTGTTTACTCGAAAAAAATTTAATTGGAGAAAACAAACAGGTTGTTGAAGAGGAGATTGAAAGCATGAGAGGTTATATTGCATTTGGAACAGTTTACTTCTACTATACTTTCGCTTACCGAGCTTTCATCATCCTTGAAGTGGAACGTTGTAATATTCGGAAAAGTTTTGAAGAGAAAGTCAGAATCCAGTCACTTACTAGGAAATGTAATTGATCAGGGTATTCTCACGCCACACATTTTCCAACTTACAATTAGACTGCAGTCGCTAGGGACGGACGAGTGATTTATTCGCTAGAGAGAAGACAGAAACTTTCTAAAGTTTGAAGGAAATTTAGAAAATCTAACCGTACCTCAATCTATTAATATGGTTATTTAGAAGTAATGAAATGGAAATGGTATTGCCTGGATATTGGTTATTGCGAATTACCAAGAATAAAAATAAAAAAAAAAAATAAAAAAAAGTAATTTAAAATTGGTATATTGGATATACGTTCTTCATTTAGAAGTTTTCTCCTGAAAAAAAAAAAAAAAAAATATTTTTTGTTAGAACCGAGACTTTGCATTATATAAGTTTTGCGAATGTTGCTGCATATTATAACCTAATGGGATTTTTCATAGTTGTTGAACATCAAAGGATCGCGTGTTGCTATTTTAGATTTCTTTCTTTTTTTTTTTCCTTTGAAAAATTCTAAATAAATCAGCAGAAATAAGGAGAAAAGATTTATAAAATTCTTATAATGTATATTTTATATATTTATCTATATAAAAATTACCAATAAATCGTGTAGATCTTATTAATTTTGTACAAAAAAAATATGGAATCGATCCCATAAATTCCATCGTAATTAATTATTTGATTAAAAATTAAAAATATTCTTAAAAAAATAATTGTGAAAAATTTCAATCTATACAAATATATCATTAATTTTTTTATAATTTTTGTATTTTTATAAATTCATTTTCTTTATAAAAATTTTACTCTTATGAATATTTTAATAATTTTAATGTTATCTTTTAGCCTAAACTAGCCAAAACTCCCCTAGTGATTAATTTCTGAATTAACTGCCAAATTAATCTTATATATCTTATTTATCTTTTCTACGAACAGCACGAAAACATTTTTACATTATTCAAAAATAAAATTTTTCAATATTTTTAAATCATATTTTTTATGTATAGAAATTTGGTTATATTATTTACTTTAACTGTTGACTGACTTTATATCTCAAAAACCAAACATTGCGGGACGTTCAACTTTAAGGTAATCATGCTTTATCATCAAAGATATACGCCTGTTAATTCTTATGATTCTATGCAATCTTTTTACAAAATGGCGAACATCTGTAACATTAAAATGACAATTTGAACAATTTATCGCGCTTAATGTTGTTTCTGGACATTGGAAAGGATTTAAACATTTTTTTTTCTTCTCTGCAAAATACGTCAATCTTAATTAAAAATCTCGAATTTTAGAGATTCGTTCCTTTAAACTAATTTTAAAATCTTCAAGTGGCATCACAAGATGGCGGCGATCGAAGTTGTTAAAAATTCTATACATTCGAAATTATTTCTCGCGTGTACCTTTACACATTTAGAAGAATCTTCGATGGTAGTTAGCTCGACAAAGCCACTTATTGTTAAGATAATAAATGATGTCGATTCAAACAATATTTATTAACAGAATTCAACAATATCGAATTTCTGTATTTTCGTATTACAAAGTATCGAGTAAAATGCTGTTTGGAAAATTAAACATCGGCTATATAACTAGATGTGCAGTACCACAATCCATGACATTTCCAAAGATTGATCATGTTGATTCAAACACCAGTACCTAATTAACCACCTCGAAAACTAATCGGGGAAATGTTTCTGATTTAGAGAAAGCACTCAATGACTGAGTTCATGCATTTTCAGTGCGATATTACTTTCGAATTAATTGCAAATTCATTAATTATTTTAGCAATCAAACATGACGTTACGTATGCAATCTGTTATGAAGATATGTCGCGTTAAAATAAAGAACCGTCATTAATCAAATTATAAATAATTCAGCCCAATTACTACTGATACTCGACTCTCTAGGTTGATGATGATGATGATGATCTTCATTTTAACTTCTGTTTTATATATTTAAATTAGAAAATTAATAATAATATTTCGTAACTTTATATATTAATTAATTAATTTACTGTTCAGTAAGTTAGTTAACGCATTTATTGCGTTTAATATTTTTATTTTTGCATCGAAAACTAGCAGTAGCTAACGCACCTTTAAATTTTCCTTTCGGAATAATATTTGCATAAAATAATAATTTTGCTTTATTTTATTTTATTTTTTTTATATTATTGCATGAAAGCCGAATAATTTGGAGTGAAAAATTTTTATTGGTTTTGGCGTTAAACTTATCACGACAGCGACTACGCTATACTAAATTTATGCATTAAGTTAAAATAGATATCTAGCGAAAAGAACTTTATTTACCTAGTATATAAAAAGATAATGGTAAAATATTTAATAAGGAAAATACTCGATTCGAAAAGAGTTCTTGATAAGAGGCATTGTATGAAATCCTCTTTAGTTTACTCCAAGCAATGATTGTACAGTATCCTCGTTAATGATATTAGACTCGTGGACATTCTTTTACCATCTCACATTAAAAATTTTAACAGCCTCATAAAAATTTCTTTCGATTAGTCCATTCAGGTTCTCTGATATTATATAGTTCGGCTATTATTCCTGTAAAGAAAATTGTTAAATTTTTGTTGTCTTACTTAGACTTACGGTATTAATGAGGTTGAAAAAGTGGAGTAAAAATTTGTCACATTATATTCTTAGTAACTAACGACTTTCAATGGATAAAGTATGGTGGTATAAGTTAAATTATCCGTCATGAAGATAAATGGTGGTAGAAGTGCAACAAAGCTCTGCTTTGCCGTTGAAAAAAAAAAGCCAAAGCGATTGGTTAGTAATAAGATTCTAGAAAACTCTAAATAAGTAAATATTCTTCGTAGTTTTTTTTTTTAATGCATTAATAGAAAATTTTAAAGAGCAAAGTCATCGTTTCGAATCCGTTTAATCTACTTATTAATAGATTTTTAATAAATTACGTTCGACTAACTCCAAGTTAAAAATGGTTTCCGCTAAATTAAAGCCAAAATATTTAACGAAAACATAATCAGTTAGGTTAAAATTAAAATGGATTTTCTCAGAAATCCCGTTTAGAATTTATAATTTGCTTAGTTTGGGAGTAAATCCTAAATATTCTTAAAGGTTAATCACCGAGTGTTTACACATATTTTTGAACTTTATGAATTTTTATTCAGGATATATTCAGTTACATTTTCGGTTTAAAAGGCATGCATTCGGATGTACATTTTTGATTTAAATTATTAAAAATATGATAGAACGTTACGATCAAAAGATTGATCGTAACGTTCTATCATATTTTTAAGATAAGATATTGCTGATAAAGTGATTATAAAGATGAAGCAAACGTCTTAAAATCGATATAATGTTAAAAATCTGTACAAAAATTGCTTAATTGAAAAAGGTACAAAAAAAAAAGGAAATTTGGTGGTTGATACATAGATCTGTGTTAGTTTTTTCTCTCTAACAGACAACTATCCAAGATTAAAGAGTTTTTTATTTATACCTTGTCTTTCAGATAATGAAGATATAATGAGTGTTTTACTTTATTGGACAAAAGAACTTTCTTTTGTTTTCGACTCATCTTATCTAATAATTTCTACATCACTATCAATCTCTAACGAACTCTGACGTTGAACTTTCGTTGACCAATGGAAAACGGAGATAAATACCAATTTCTGTTGCGCTTACTTCTACTTACTGTTCAATATCCGAGTAGAAAGAAAGCAATGCGAGTAGTGAAGGCCGACTCGGTCGATATGTTGAGAGCCTCCAAGTGGCCATAAACGAGTTCCATTAGATATCCCCCTTCGTATTCTAGTTTAGGTATAGAATACCATGCTCGCATTGCGTGCTGGGGTTTAAATGTTTCTTCCACACTCCCTTTAGTAAATCCTGCTGGAACTAAGATTACTGATGTTCCAGAAGAAGTCCGAAAAAAAATTTTTTTGTATTTATTTGTATTTAGACTTAGAAGAAAGAAAAAATAAATACCCTTTGCATCTGCTGAAACTTACTGATTCTGCATCTATAAATCTATAACAAGTTTATCTATCGTTGTTCTAGGTTGTGTGACCATAGCTTAATTTGACATTTAGGAATCTACTGGGAGTTCAGAATCTTAAATGTTATATTTGCTTGTCTAGCTCGGTTATCTGCATCGACTTTGCAGTTGGCTTTATTTTACTTTTTTCTTGATTATTCTCCAACTCGGAAGTAAATTGTCATTATTTCTATTCCAGTTGAGTTGTTGTAAATATGTAGTAAATTATTTATCTTATTCGTAGTCGTTCTTCTTTATATATGTATAAAAAAAGGAAAAAAAACAAGATATGGAATAAATTTAAGAAATTTTATTGTCTAGACGTTTTCTGCGTTTAGAATTTAATAAATCTAATTTTTTTTAGAGTCGAAAACATCATAACGTTAAAGTAAAGAATGTTAGCTATACAACATTTATCTTAATAATTCGAACTGTAAGATATACTGTTTATTTTCCCAGATTTATCGAGACTATTTTGAATTTATATTAGAAAATTACATTTTTAAACTTATTGAAGCAGAATATTTTAACATGTAAATAGTGTAATAATGCGTTTAATAGAGAATCGATATAAAAAGTATTTATTTTAATGAAATTTAGAAAAAAAAATAAATGAATTTTCAATATGATTCTTCGTGTGTTATAAGCTCAAGATGAGTTCACACTTGGTTTGCAATATGTGACCAGCTGGCCACATTTTCAGTCAAGTGGATGCAATTGTTTCAACCTGCATCTGTTAACAGTTGATTTAAGTGGAGATATTTACTAATTTATTTTCTGATATCGATTACTCGATTATTCATAAGATTAAACAAAATAGGATTTGTAAACATCGATTTCTTTTCAAATTTGTTAGTTGACATTTTACAATAATTTCGTTTCGAATAAATCTATTTGAAGATATATATATACTGTGTTTATTTTAATTCTATTAGTGCTTTCTAACATGTTATATATATCGCTCTTTACTTATTAAATTTCGTAATTATCATTATTTTCTCTTAATAATTATAGTGTTCTGAAAAATATTTAAATCTCAACCTTCATGTTTAGAAAATTAAATTAGGAATTAACAACGGAAACATTATTAAATTCAAACTCAAGACTTTATATTGTTATTAAATTCTACATATACATGAATAATTCATGTTTATGGTTCTTAAAATATCTTGTAAAATTGCATAAATATTTTCACGATAAAGACGATCTAGCTAATAAATTAATCGAAAAAAAAAATCGATTAATGCAATAATAAATTTACGACAGATACGGTTATATCCATACTTTATATAAAATTAAACATATTCCTGTTCCAGATGCATAATTTTGTGCAGTGAATCGAATTGAATGCAACATATGTTTATAATTGAAAATTTTGCAATTTATGAGTTATCGACGATGCTTTGTTGCGACTGTGCAATGTTTAAATGCTAGCAGATTTGCATAAGTGATCATTTGGTGTCTTGCAGACGTTCTATCAGTTTATTATCCTTTAGTAAAATACCAAACATATAACTTTATAGTATATTGAGTCTTTCCCAAATAGGTTGATACTATACTGCATTATTGATTCTTTTAACCAACATGACCAAATTACATTCCAACAATTTTAATGCTCCAATAGGTATAACTGGATTGTTGCAATCTCAAAATTCCATTATTAAATCACTAATATTACGTACATGCTTCTTATTTGTGCAAAGAAAATTATGAAAATTTGTCAAAACTCAGTGAAATTTTCACTTTGTGAGCACTTAGTTAAAAAAAAAGGGGGGATAGGGGGATAGTGTTTTTAAATGTCAACTTTTGCTTTATCTTTAGTGCTTGATTTCATTTTAATATAAATGTCGACTAATTTAAAGAAGATGACTGCATTCAAATTGAAACAGTTTGAGTGGCAGTCAGAAGTGCATCAATTATTAAACTAAGTAATTTTAATGTCAAACAATACGCTTCAGTAACATTTAAAGAAGTCGAAAAGTTAACAAATCATACTCATAGATAGATTAACAAAAGAAAAGAAACAAAAAAAAAAAAACTTGCTATCTGTTTGTTGACAATGAATTTTTCAATCAATGAAATCTCTTTTTGGTTGAGAGTACTTTAAATGATGAATTAGTGTTCCTGGCATGTAAAACTAAATGCTACTCAATACTAGAAAAATTTACGTCGTGTACTTGTCACGCATTTTGACATTACTGAAATTTTTACCGATTTTTTTTTATTTTTATTTTTATTTTTAGACACGTATCACCACTGAAATTAATTATAGTCTTTTAAATTAGTCGAGAATATATTCTATCATCAATTTTCTTAAAATTATTTTCATATATTCTAAATTTAATTGAAAACGTAAGAGTGAAAATTATTATTTATTCAATTTTCGAAAGTTTTAGTTTTAATTTTCATTAGAACTTAAGCAAATTTTGAACTTTTTAATTAAATTCGTAAAAATAACAACGAGGAAAAATTGTGTTTCTACAATGTTTTTTTTTTTTTTGTCTGAATGTTTTATAAACAGAGAATATTAAATATTGCGAATATTATGATTATTAAAAGTTCTGAATTAGTGTAAACAATCGCGTAAAATTAAATTGAATAAATAATGCTCTTTGTTGATATTCTTTTATTTGTTTTTGTGTTTTTTTATGTTGCTAATAAACATTTTTTTCATAAAACATCAATTTTCTCACTTAATAAAAAAACAAATGTTGTTATTTCGAAAATTTTATGACATTTATAGCATATTAAAATTATTATTCTGAAAATATATATATATATATATATATATACTGCCCCTGATCCTGATTTCCATAGTTGACCACTCCCTGCCCCTGACCTACATAGTTGTAGGTCCGACACTGTATATGTATATATATATATATATATATATACAATAATTTGCAATAACTAGTTCTTTCAATCAAAAACAGAAACAGCCAAATGTGTGAATAATTATGTAGAAGTGAGAAATGGGATAGTTGTTATAATAAACTTTTAGAAGATTGAAACAGCTATTCCTACTTTTCTCTATATAGAATGAAATAACTAGCCTCACTTTCCTCTATATAGGAGGAAAAAACTATTCCCAATTTCCTCTATATAGAATGAAATAACTAGCCCCACTTTCCTCTATATACGAGGAAACAACTATTCCCACTTTCCTCTATGTAGAATGAAATAACTAGCCCCGCTTTCCTCTATACAGGAGAAACAACTATTTCCAATTCCTCTATATAGAATGAAATAACTAGCCCTGCTTTCCTCTATATAGCAGGAAACGGCTATTCCCGATTTCCTCTATATAGAATGAAATAACTAGCCCCGCTTTCCTCTATATACAGTGTTGGACCTACAACTATGGAGGTCAGGGGCGGAAATATCCCTGGGCCCCCAATTGGAATGATCACCATAAAAATATCAACACAAATATATAATTAACATTTATTTGATAACTCCATTACTTTGAATCTGTGGGGAGGTTGTTTTGACATCCTCAAAGATGTGTTGCCAAATTGTGCAACTTTTCCTTAAATCTAGGGAAAATTTTGTTAAACTTGTTTAGTTTGTAACAGTATTTTGACACATGCTTACCCACCCACTTTCTGCACA
>WUQG02416893.1:0-15601 GCA_011317285.2 Androctonus mauritanicus | reverse complement strand
GCAGAGAAAAACTAAAAAACTAGAAGCAGCCAAAATTAAGGAAAAACAGGAGAAAGAAGAGGGTATAACCTATAAGCCAGGAGAATTTTAATTCATAAATATATATTATACACTGAAAAAGTAAAAATGTAGCATTTATATGAATTGCGATCGCAAAATTTTTTTGGATTTAATAAACATTTTTTAAATATACACTTGTAGTTTTATTGCTGAATAAACATATATATCAATTTCATAACATGTATTAGCATATCCTTTATTGTTATACAATTTTTAGGTGCTTAAACTTTAAACTGCTTTTTCTCAAAATAAAATTTTTCAATATTTTGAAAAATCCTTTGAACAAGGAAATCAATCATTCAAAAACTACTTGACATAGAAGCATGAAATTTGGTAGGTATATGCAGTAGTTTGTTAGGAACATGATAAGGTAGTTTTAAATCTTATTAAATTCATATAAATTTTATTTACTAATTTTATAATAAAAAATGAGAAAATTCACCAATGTAGGGGACTAGAACAATATGATTTTTTTTTATTAATAGTAATCCGATGCAAATGAAATGTACCTTATCTTGTTTTGACAAGTCATCTGAAGTCAGAAAATATAATTCTTTCATACTAACATTTATATTTTTTATAAATTTGATTTCCTAATCAAAAAGTAAAAAAAATTAATTAAAAAATTTTTAATCTAATATTTGGGAAAATTTAAATTGCAGTAAGCTTAAATAAAGTATTCTCTCTTATATCTGTAAATTTCATTAACTTAGCTTTAAAATTAAAGAAAAACCAAATTTTACCCACCTGGTCCCTTAACTGTATGATTATTGAACTTAATAATTTATGGGAAAAATAGAATTTGATTTTTGAGCATAAAGATAATCATTTTTATTTTTAATGTTTTTGGATTAATATAAAATATTTTGAACTTTATACTAATATGCATGTTTATATTGTTTCTTAATAAAAATTAATAAATTATCTTGACTAAATAGTGCATCAGTCTTATAAGTAAAGATTTAGTGACCAAGATACAATTAATTTGCTCATAACTAAGTCATGCATTGTCATTTATAACATTTCACTTTTGTAAGATCCTACTGTATCTTACTTCCCTGATCAATATCTGTTCCTGGTAAAGCAGCCTTTTTTTCTGTAACTTCCTAAAACACATAATAATTATCACCAATATAATAAGCACATATCCACTAAAGCAACCTTCATTACTATTATTAATTTGTTAAACAGGTTAATATACATCCAAAAAAAATTACACCAATACAATCAACCACTACTTGTGGTTTAAATTTATAATGAAAGGCTGTCATTTTATACTAATAACTACATTTATATATGGCTACCTATATACAAGAATTTTTAATTAATTATTTTTCCTCTCATATCCAGCTATTATTTTTTTCATATTTATATTTAGAAAAACTACAAAATGAATTAAAATATAATTTGCATAATGTACTTTTTTCAAACCTAACATCATCCACCTGAACTTCACACTTTGCAATGTATTAAGCAATTTAATTTTATTAATAAAATTACAAAATTCCTTACTTTTACATAGTCACTGTAGCACATTTATATGAGTCGTTCAGAAGCCAATGTGGTTAAGTCCAGAAAACAACAATTGAGAAAATTAATGTTTTTTAATACATTAATATTATATAACATATTCAGAAACTATAAAAAAGGGTTGTCTGATCTAGAAAAAACAAAGTACTGAGTAAATCCTTTAATAACTAAGAAGAATATTATTTATTCCATTAAAATTTACAAAAATCAGAAAATATCAAAAAATGGACTTAACTGCTTTGGCTTCTGAGCGACTCATGTCATATAAAACTTAGTTATCATAATAGCAATCAGACTTATGCTATATTGATAAAATAATGCAATCATATACTGATAACTAGTATCCAGATTTCCAGACTGGAAATAACTAAGAGATATTGATTGTATTTAAATATACAAGTATCAGTCAGCAAAAGTATGATTATGAAGATATTCACATTCATGCTCTCATAATATTTTAATGAATTGCTTAAAAATAATATAATGACTTACCATAATCTTGAATTAATAAATGTGCAGATACTGAGTTTGCAAATATCAAATTTACTATATATGTACATGTGAGACATAATGAAAATACATAAGTTTAATTGATAGAAAAATAACATGAAGGATGAATAAGAAAATTAGAGGATGTAATATATTAAACTTTGATTTATTTAAGTTGAATAAATGTTGCTTTATAAATAAAGTATGCTATAAATTAATAATATTATTTTAAATATGTAATGTTAATATAATTAGTAATAATATTGATGTGTATATGGTAAAAAGTTATGAAGTAATCCTTATGGTTATTTAATCTAATTATCTAATTTAATTAGAATATCTAATCTAAATGGAATAACCAATGAATTGATTAAAAATCTAATTGGAATGTCTTAGGACTGATTTTCAATTTGATTTTATTCATTTTAAATATACAGGCATTCCTTGCGTTTATGACATCATTGACTTATGATCATTTATACATAAATTAGTGATTAATCAATGAATTTTGTGATTGATCAATGCAGTACAAATGCATTTGCACCAACATGTAAATAGTTTAATATACATAAAACATCCATTTTCTATTTAGTTCTTATATTTTTATGTTTGTTAAGTTTATTACAATAATTTGATCTGTAATAATAGATATTGATAATGGGCAGTCCATAAATTTTGAGAATTTCTGACTTTCAACTGCATTGACTTATGACTTCAGGATTTGGTTTGAACTTCATCATAAGTTGAGGAATATATGTATATATCTTCAGCGTATGATGACATATACACATATTATGATTATGTAATCATGATACAAAATGTAAATATTTATATTTTATTATTTCAATTTTATGAAATATTTTAATTAAGATAATATTTAATAAAATTGTATCTGTAGTTTAAAAAACTTGTTCAAAAATAGGATTTGCTAGTCGAGTTCTAACTGATGGTCCTAATCCAAGACAGGGCAGTAAAACTGATAATGCTCATCCTCCTATTCATCCTACAAAATATGCAAATAATTTGCAGGTAACTTTTCATAATCTAATATTTATTAAATAATGTAATATAATATTTTTATTAGATCTATATAAATTAAATAATTTATTCAATTTAACTTAAAACAATATTCAACATTTATAAAATTTTTAAATAACAGAATAATAGTCATATCATTTATAAATTATATAATACTGTGTCTGTGAACCAAAATAAAATAATGAACTAGTTATTTGATTGAAAAAGATGTTCAGTTAATATAAAAGTACTTTCAAACTAGGCAGTATAACGTAAAAGAAAATTATTTCAGATATGCAATATAGGCAATCCCTAATTTATGTACATCTGATATACATAGATCTTTAAGTAAGATTATTCTTAGGTAACAATCCAAGGCCAAATCTGGATTTTTCCAGAAAAACTGAAAGTGTGGGACTCAGAATTGAATCCAGATTCTTGATGTTAAGTGGCTGCTTTATCACATGACTTAAGTGCTTATTATTTAATATAACTGTTTTTAGTATTACATTATTGTGATATACTAGTCCTGTATAATGTATTCACCAACATATGTTATGTTTTGCATATGATTTGGTAGAATGATCCATCTATGTTAGTCAAGGACTGCCTGTAGTTTGCTTATGCTAAATATAAACAGATGAAAATAATGTAAAAAATAATCTAAAATCTTTACCATAAATATTTGTAATATTTGTATAAACTGCATTAAATTAATAATCTGAAATAGATTCATAAGTAATAAATTGAAAATAATTTAATAGTGCCAATGGGCATGTGTGTGTTATGGTGTATACAAAACAAAATAAAAAACTTCAAATTCATAGTTAATATGGATTTAGAAATGTCAAAATTCTTTACATATAAAAAACAGAAGATAAGAGAGATATAATAGTAATCATAGTATGATGCCATTATGATTATTAAGATTGTTAAATTGGCATACACCCTCATTTTTATACTCTTGCATTTTGACAATAATATTTTCCTGTAAATATTCTTAATATAATTGCAATGGGTTAATCAGTCTGTAAAATATATTTTCTTCTTATATCTTTAATAATTATCATTATTATGCATGTATTCTTTGACTTATGATGGTTGTAAGTCAAAACATTTGAAAATTAGAAATGTCAAAAATTTATAAATTGCCTGCTACAATATTTGTTATTATTCTCTAATAAATTTTTTATACTATGTATTATTGTAATAAACTTAATAAACACAAAAATACAAGAACACACACAAAAAAAGGATGCTTTCCATATGTCAGACTTGCATATTGATTTATATGCTTGTGGATTATACTGACAGTCATAGAATTTACATCACTGATGTAAATATGAGTGGTCATAAGTTAAAGACATTGTAAATTGAGGACTACCTGTATGTATATAAGTAATCATTAAGTCACTATGATGTATTATTATATTATTTCAGAATATTAAGGAAAATATTATATTGAACAAAAAGAAAATACAGGTAATCCTTAATTTGCAGCAGCACTATCATTGATAAATTCTATTATTGGTTAATGCAATTGACTTGGATTCACTTCTCTGACCCAGTGGTCTGATAGGAAAACATCTTTTTTGTATTTTTGTGTTCATTAATTTTATTATGATAAAGTGGAATGTAATATTTGTGATGGGCAATCTATAAATTTTGGCATTTCTGACTTCCAAATCCAATGGGATTTTAACTTCTTGGTGTTGAAATATTTTGTGGCTAGATTACTTTTATTTGAGCAATAACTTTAGAATATCTACCTGTGTATTGGAGACAGGGCCAGCAAGCATGATAATCTTGCATCATATTAGTGTAACTGTTCCCTTTTTCTCAGTATGATACTTCTACTTATCCAGACTCCTGTTTGTCATTTTATCCACATGCATTATCCATACATGGATGCATAGCATTGCAATCTATTATATTAATCAAGAGAAGTATAATGACCATTGAAGTGCACTACAGAATTTATAATATTGATTGGTTTATTAATTTAATAATTCTGTTGAATGTTGTAGGAGCCATTTTAAACTCCACTATAAGTTGCTCAACAATCATTATCAGATTGACTGTATGATTGAATGATGGGATTCAGTGGATTAGCTTCACATTCCATCTGAAAAATTTGGAGTTATGTGATTCAGAATGATTACAGATTCTGCAACAGATATATGATTATCTTTTCTTATGGCCATCTAACCAAGCAAAATTTTATACAAATGCTTTTCTTCAGATAAATGTCTTTATAACATGTGACATCATAGCAGACACTTCATGAAACATTCTTGAATTGAAATAAAGCAAGTAATTGAAAAAGTATTTAGCAGTTGGCTGCTATTATTGCAAAAGACCAGTTGGCTGTTGTTATTGATGGCAGCCAACAAAAGTACAAATTACTGTCATAAATAATTGCTGACACAAATATAAGTTATTAGAACAGATTATTTTTTGTAGTTAATCTATTTGATCAAAAGCATTCATTTTTTATTTGTACATCATGTGGCTATTAATCTATTATACAGATATATATTTGAATTGTTTTATATACAAAAAATATATATTGTATCAAAATGATATTTGTTATGTAATAAACAGGAACTGTTTTTTGCTGTCAATTTGTATTCAAATTTAATTATGAAAACTTTTTGTATATTAATTACATATAAATTGAGAAATGCTGATAAAAATAGATATCAAATTATAATAAAACAAACCTACAAGTTTAAAAAAACAGATATAATTATTTTCATTTAAAAATAATAATAAAATATTTTTTTCCTTTCAAAATTACCACTTTCTTTAAAATATAATTTTCTTTATATTGTAATACAAAATAAAATTTACAAATAATTCAGAAAAACTAAAAATTTTTAATTACAGGGGAATGAAGCAAAAATATATGAATTTATAGTTAGACATTTTCTAGCATGTGTCTCCAAAGATGCTGAAGGACAAGAAACAACAGTGGAAATAGATATTAATTCTGAAAAAGTAATGACTGTTTCTTATGTAAAATGTAATGATTGTGTTAAAAATTTAATCATAATGTTTAATATGAATTAAGTTCTTTGCAAATTTAATATATAATTATTATAAATTGCATAAAATTATTATTAATAAAAACATTATTTTCAAATAAAATAATATCCCAGTATAAAATATTAGAAAAATTAATAGTACTATGTTCTTTTGGTTACAGATAATTTTTTTGCCATTTATAAGAGGAAAAATTTTTTATTATAAATAGGTTTAACTCCATTACATAAATTAATTGATATCTAACAAGCATTATTATATGCCTGAAACATCTTTTTAAATAAACTTGGAATTAAAGAAATTTTAAAATCATTTTTGGCAATAGACAGTATCCTTTGTAAGATAATTATTGGAAAGAATATATCTTTCTTTCTATAAATAGTAATTATATTGATATTAGTGTATAGGAAATCTATGATTTATGCATATAATTGGGACTGAAGTTTTTTATTTAATTTGAATTTTAAATAAATAAATAAATAATTTTTAACAAAAATTTTTGAATCCAAAATTCCCAGGCTAAGTGGACTATGGTGATTGTATCTGCAAAATATTATGGCATAAACTTGTTTTCTGACTCAAAGGAAAACAACAACATATGAAATGATATCATACCAGTAATATAATACTTGGGATCAAAGAATATACATGAAAATAAATAAATCAATTATTTATTAATGCCTGAAAGTTCATTACCTTTCAATGATAAAATTCTTATTTTTAGCATTTAGGTAGGATACGAAAAAGCTTTCGTACAGTTATTATATAAACACAAACATTTTTGGTCTGTTTGACCCTCATCAGCTGTTCATATATTACATACATATACTATGTAAGATTTAATAACATTAAGAAATTCGTAATGTTATTTTTTGTATCCTACCTAAATGCTAAAAATAGAAATTGTATCAAGTAATATGAAGTGTTTTACCTTAAAATATTTGCAAAGTAAAAATTTTTGCAAACATCTTATGACACAAAATAATATCCTCATAAAGAGTATTATTTTATGTTATATTTGGATATTCTTGTTTTTTAAAGATATTACAAAAAGCAATACACTCTATTGTTTTTGGTAATATCTTTAAAAAACAAGAATATTGGATATTTGAGTTGTAAAGCAAACAAATAATAACTTTGATTCATATGATACAATTTCTGAAGCAAAGTATAAATGATCAGAAAAGGTTACTTTTCCTATCATTTATACTATTAATTAGATTTCTCTAAATTTATTCATTTATTATACAAGAAAAAATAGAAGAAATTATAGTTACAAAATACTTTGATTCCTCATAAGTAGAATTTAAACTCGCACTGTATTTAATGAATTGACTAAATACAAATCAAATGAATAATTAAAAATTTAATAAAAGATTTTGTAAGTTATCATCTTTTAGAATATTGTAGAAATTATAGATATTTTTAAATTCAATACAAACAAACAAATCACTCAGTGCACAATAAGATTAAATTTGAAGTTTATTTTTCTTTAAGAACTTCAATTAAAAAATTTGGTACTGAGAAATACTTCTTTGAAATGCAGTATGCCAAACAAAGATTAAGTTTTTCAAATTTACTTAAAAGGATGCTTTAGGTGTATTTGGTTATTATGTTTTACTGAATATTATATTAGTAAATTTCAACTTCTTATATCTTATTATGTACTTTTAGTTCGTTTTAAGTGGATTAATGATCATTGCAAAAAATTATCTTGAAGTATATCCTTATGATAAATGGAACTCAAAGGTAAAAATATTATTTCTTAAATTTTATCAATGAAATATTGAAATTAGTACAGTGTTTTATTAATTATGGAAAAAATTTATAGATAATTCCAGAATATGCATTAGGTGAAACATTTCAGCCTTCTTCTATAGAGGTATGCTATAACATTTAAATTTCAATTCTAAACATAATACTGAACATGTAAATTAAAATATAAGTTTGTAGAAACTTTAATTTACAATTTTTATTTATTATAATTTAGCTTGACAAATTTTATAAAAATAATATCTAATTCACCACAATTACCTTTGACGATAAGCAGAAGAATATACTTTAAAATTTTTCATAATAGTCAATACTAACAAAACTACTACTTATGAAAGTAATTCTTAGTTTATTCATTTCTGGATTTTATAAGTTCTTTTTTTCAAATATAAAGTGTCAACAAAACTGAAAATATAAGTAATATTTGCAGTAAATAAATACTAAACATTCATAAATATGGCATTTCATACTACATACCTAGCTATACAATACAATAAGACTAGGTTTGTAGTAAAAACTCCATTGTCTACTACAAATTGAGAAAAATAAAATGACCAACTGAGAAGCAGAAGTAGCTCAAACTCTAGCCGTGATTTTATTGACACATTATGTTAAGAATAATTCCTGGATGTTGCCTTGGCAATAAATTCATTTGTATAAAAGCTCACCAATTTATCTGTCAATAATGAAAAAGAAGAAAAAAATTTTACATTTGTATGACACAGATAATTGATTATAATTTGCTTGATTTTAATAGCTTCTATTTTGATTTCTTTAGTTAAATAAGTCATTATTTAATCATATTGTATTGATTTTGTTGATCAAATTTAATTTTATTATGGTCAAATTTCATTGTTGAGAACAGAACTTGTTTAATATGAAATCTATGAGAAATTAATATCCAGTTCAAGTTTTCTTTTAGAGAGACACTCTAAGAAAGAATTAACTCAATAAAGTTTGAAATTATCTATATATTCTACACATTCCTTTGCTTGTTACACATTTCCAACTATCTGGTTCAATTGAAATTTTATTTATTAGTTGAATGCAGTCAGAGGAATAAGTTTCACTAGCTCTGTGAAACTTATCATGCTGATTGCATTCATTTAATACAAACTTATTATATTAGTTGTCTATGACTTTCTGTGAACTTATCATATGAATTATAAAAAATTAATATAATTACATAATGTAGTTTTAAAAAAATAATTATTTGAATTGAGGACCATGCCTATGTATTCACATTTTCTAGATTTATCAAAAAATAGTTATAAATTAAAAAAATTTTGTATAATTTTTGATTCATTATAATGTTTTAATTTTATCCAATGAGAAAAATATTGAATATTAAAAAATTTCAAATTACACAGATCTTCTTTCAGGATTTAAATCCTGACAGAAGATACAAGCCATATCTACAAAGTAAGTTTCATTAAATTGTTATAAAAAACAAATGAATGTTTAAAATTTATTTACGTGTGAAATTATCCATATCACAAACATTTTCCCAATATAGTTTCTGCCATTATTAAGCTACTTATCATAGCAAGGCACAATCTTCGGTATACTTTCTGTTTAGAAATCATTAGTCATTTATACTTTGTAATAATTTGATGTAGCCTGCATCTTTAGCTATTTCTTGACTTCATTTTTCAGTTCATCATTATCATGAAAGCACAGACTGACAAGAAACTTCTTCAGCTATAGGAATAGATGGAAATTGCTCAATTCAAGTCTGAGCTATAGGATGAAGGCTTCTATTATATCCATCCAAATAAGGTGGTGAGATTTTTCATGACTGACCTAGCCTAGCATTATTGTGCAAGATATTGCCAGCACTCAACATCCCATATCTTTTGTTCTGAATAGAACACTGTAATCTTCTCAACATATCACAAAAAATAGCAAAAATGATTTCTGTACTTTTGAATATGAATTCCATCAAAAGAATATCATGCCTATTCCAGAATGCAATACACATGATCTGTTTTGTTAATGTTGTCTGTTTCAATTTTTTTTAAATTGTAAATTAGTATGCCATGCTATCATTCATTATATGTTCATCATAAACTTCATAAATTTGATGATGAATATCATTTGATTATGCATTCCTAGCATTCAGAATCCATTCAATCCTAGAAAATGAATGGCAGATCAGATTTCACAGCTTGCAGGCCATTGAACTTAAACATGTTTAATACAAAATACAAACATAACCCAATATCAATGACATCTTTAGTTGCTGATGGATACAAGGAAGGAATGCACTTGCACAAAGAGTCAAAAGATATGATGTGCAAGAGATATATGCAAATGAAACTTATTTTCCAGATGTGTGTCATATTAAGTTTATATGGAAATATTTTGCCTTTTAAGCCCTCAATATGCATTTTATCACTACAAAAATTATTGAAATATTTATTATACTAAGGCTTCAAAATGCCAACACTATTAATCTATTAAATTGAATTTAATAGATCTATAAATAAATAAATCCATAAAATTGAGTTTAAATCCTACAGGAAGAGCTATGTAATTTTATATTAATTTGAACAAGGCAGAGATTTGAGAATTTATAAGTTTTAAATATTTTATTGTAATATACTGTATATTGCATTTATAAATAAACAAAGATGAATAAAATTATATAGCTCTTCTTATAGGTTTTAAATTAAATTTATTAGATCTCTTATGAATTTTCAAAAAATTCTGTTTTATTTAATAAAAATGAAAAATAAAAGCATTTGATTATTAATCCTTTCATTACTTTATTTATTTTCCTAGCATTTTTATTCATTTAATTTATTTTAGTGTTAGAAAGTGATGATTTCAATTATAACTTATAAGTTTTATTTGAGCATATTCATGAGCTTCAAGTAGATACGCCCTTTTATTCTAGTTGTTGATTAAAAATCAACAATTGTTTATGATTTACTGAAGAAATACATAGAAATTTCATAATGATATCTTGTGATCAGATATGGATGCTTTGCATATAATAAGATAAATGCAATCACATTACTCAAAGAAATGACTATATTTTTAATATAACTTTTATTTATTCACATCTAATTATTATATTTCTCTAAACGTTTTTTAATATGATTTAAACATATTTTCCTTAATTTTAATGCTTTAATTTTCCTTGTATATTATATTCAAAATATAAATTTGAAGCATTCAAAAATTTAGTTATAAGTATTTGCTGGTAACTGATAATAGACATAGTGTATTATGTTATGAATAAATCCCAATTTTTCCCAATGTAATGACATAGGAGAGAATTTAACTGCATTCATTTTCATTCCTTGTCAATCTATTTTGAAACCAAGTATACATGCAATTCTCTATCTTAAAAAGCAAGTATGATTGCAGATGTATTAAAATTATTTTATTTCCTATTGTAATCAATAGATTTAAATTATATAAAATAATTAATAATATCATTTGTAATGATCATTAGTTACTATAATTAAAATTATAAAATATGATTATATCATTGATAGAAATCTTGAAGTTGAAAATACTTATTAGAATTTATTTTTTTTAGTCAGTGCTGTTTATTAGTCTAACAAATATAATTAGTTTTCAAACTATTGTTATAGTGTTACAGAAAATATGTAATTTATAATCAGTATATATAAATTACTGATTATTAAATTTTGAAATGTTTGTTATGAAAAATCAATATTTCTTTTAATGAAGATGGCAGAAGGTGAAACTAGTCCTCCTCCATTGCTAACAGAAGCTGATTTAATTGCTTTGATGGACAAACATGGAATTGGTTAGTAGTTAAAATATTTTACAAAATTTTATTATTATTTTTTAAAATATGTAAATATAAGAGATTGATAATTTATTAAAATATGGGATTGTGAGAATAATTTGTTACAATTAGAAAAATAGATGGATTGTAGAAGCATAAAAAAAAGAAATTAAAAATAAATAGAAATCTTTACGTCTAGTAATGAAATTCTTTAAAAACTGTTGTGTAACTATTTTGTATATCATATCTTGTAATGTGTAACAGTTTAAATTTAGAAATGCTATTTTCTGTAAATAGCTAATGCAAATTTTTTAAAATTCAGTCTAAAAATGCAAAGTAATTTTATGAAGTGAAGGGAACTCTCCATTAATCATAAAGAAGTTATTTTTACAATGACTTTGTAAAAATAAACTACTTTATTTATTCCATAATCATTTAATTCTTTCACTATTACAAAACTAAAATCTTCAGAGCAAATATTTTGATTGCTGAGAAATGAAAAGACTTCATCGTTTGCTTCATTGATGTGTATGCATTTTATTAAATGAATACAAGTTTTTATTAATATTTTCTAACATTTATTTATGGCTCTCGCACAGAATATTTTTTTATCATCATATTTAATTTTTAACCTAATTATAATCAATAATTATTAAATTTAATTATTCTGAAACAAGTTTCAAATTTGTTTTATGATTATTAATTATCCTAAAAACAAACTTGAAACATGGGTTGTGAAGAGAAATAAAAATGTTTTCTTAAAAATATCTAAAATTAAAAAAGATATAAAATGAGTTAAATACATTATTCTAATGACTTAAATTAGTTAATAATTTTATATAAAAATGAAAAATATTATTATTTGTTCATTGGGGATTGCATTTCATCTTATTATTTGAAATACTTAATTTATAATAGATCATTTTATTATATTTAATTACAAGTCATCCTTGATTTATGGTCAGTTGTTATAACAGTGATGTGATTGGTTAATGCAATTCAAATGCACGAGTCCATATGCAATTGTCTTACCTACCAGAAGCATCCTTTATGTCTCATTTCTATAGTTTTGTATTCATTGTGTTTATTATGGTAATATTTAGATATTTAAATATTGCTACTGCCATAAATTTAGGACATTTCTGATTTCCAATTACTTCAACCTACAGCCTTAGGTTTGATTTGAATCTGATCATAAGTTGAGGATACTTGTATTTTAAGTTTATTATTTTGTTAATTTATAATTGACAGTATTATTATTTATTAGGCACTGATGCTACACATTCTGAGCATATTGAAACTATAAAGTCTAGATTATATGTGGGATTAAATGAAGATCAAAAGTTTATTCCAGGACAGTTGGGAATGGGGCTTGTAGAAGGTTAATTTCTGTTTTAAATTATATTAATTTTTTCAGTAAAAAATTTATCTTATTTCATTAAAATTTAAAATTATTTATATGAGTATTTATGTATTTTAATAAAAATTATTGTAATAGTAAATAATTTCAATATATTAATAAAAAATTAATTTTAAGAAAATTATTTTTATCTTATTAAATATTTATAATTAATAATACTCAATATAAAACAAGAAATGTAAATCAGTTAAGATATACATAATTTTTGTATTGTTTTAAGGATATGATAATATGGGTTTTGAAATGTCTAAACCTCATTTAAGAGCTGAACTTGAAGCAGATCTTAAAAGGTGATACTACTATTTTTATAAGAGATTTAAGATTTATATTAATTTCAATAATAATAATTGAATTTTTACATAGAATATGTGAAGGAACGAAAGATCCTAAAAGCAAGTATCATATATTTTTGTATTTTATAATTATTATTTATTAATTTAATCATTATTATGCTTATTATATTAAATTTTTATAAATTATAATTTTGTTTTGACTTTTAGTTTTTATAAATTTAATAAAATATGAAAATTAATCTATTTTCTCATGCTTATAATTTTTTCAGGTGTTTTAAGAGAACAGTTGAATAAATATAAAGAAGTATTCATTGAAGCATTAAGACAGGTGTATTGGTTAATTATGCAATATAATATATAATAGAATATAGTTAAAATGACATTATCATAATCACTGTCAAGATTGAATTTTTTATTTATTAATTTTCTTTTCAAAACTTCTTGAACTTCTTTCTTACCTTATTTTTATTTTTGAAGTCCAATAAAGTTTTAAGAATAGCAATTGATTGATCTTTTGAAGTAGTGACTACATCTTTTGAGAGTAAAATGTAATTGTCAAAATAATTATCCAAAACTGTTTTCAAAATAAGCATTAGAATAAAATATATATATACAGTGGAACCTCAATAACTCGAACCTCTATTGCTCGAATTTTCGTTAAGTCGAAGCAATTTTCGTTTCCCGAATGGCCTTCCAATAATATACATTTTGTATTCGTCTCTTTAAGTCGAATTTCTATAAATCGAATTATTCAATATCTCGAAACTTAATTTATGTCCCCAGAAATTTTGTTTATTCTATAACTCGAATTTAAATTTGTTAGATACGATAATTACAGATTAAGTATTAATTTTTTATTTTTGTATGGTCAGCCATCATTAGGAGAATTTGGTTTCGAATAAACTGTGCCGCTGTGTCATACTGTAATTGCCAAATTGTTAAAAGTAGCCAATATAGCCTGACATTCAGATACACTTTGACTGGCATCACTGATCAGACGCCGGAATCGGGCATCTGTCTGTTTTTAACTTCAATTTCGTTCTCACTGTAAATGCACGTGGAAGTACCCGTACATTGTGATCTCTACGGTGTTAAGTAGTTGTTCTGACATCTGAAATCATTTTTTTTTGCCTAAAAACGTTAACGATAAGCGCACGAACAAAAACAGTATTTTTTACTCTAATAACATACAATTTTTACGTACATTTTTTATTATTCCTAATTTGAGTACAGATTTCATTAAAATCGGCCCTGATTACGGATAAAATTACCGGTATATAAAAATACTACACGTACCGTGGATACTGTGCGTCTACGTAGGCCTACAATATAATTATACGACAATCATTTGCAGTATATTGGCAAATTTAACAACATCTCTATAACTCGAATTTTCAATAAGTCGAAATTATTTTAACATCCCTTGACGATTCGAGTTATCGACGTTCCACTGTATATATATATATATATATGTATATATATATATATATATATATATATGCAATGTGTGTGTGCGTGTGTTAATGGTGATTTCTTTCCTTATTTTGTTACTGTTTATGTACTTAAATAAATATATACAGGGTCTGCCAGTGAAGTGGGAAAATTTGAAAGTCCAATAATTCATTTCCTGCTCACGAGGGGTGTGGGAGATATTTACAGGTTATATATATATATAACCTGTAAATAATATTTCAATATTCAAAGTTTTGACTAATTTATTATCTATTAAATTTACTTTGATGTAAGAATTAATCAAAGAATGAATGAGCCTTAAAGAAATTTATATTTATTCAAAAGTTTTATAATTTTTATATATCAGAATAAATTTCTATAAGCTTTTATTCCTGTAATTTTTTCTAAATTAAGATAAGTTATGAATATATAAAGTAATGTATATTATGTAATAAGATGATGTTTATGATTTGTTAAAAACTATGATCTAAATAAAATCCGTACTTCAGACAAAATTGTCAGAGCAATGAAGTAAATTACAATTAGTTGCTGAAACTTGAGCATTTTCAAAAATTTCAGCTGATAAGCTGATATTAAGAAATCTCAGGAAAGCTTGAGTTTTCTTGATGAATATTATTCATTAACTCTTTTTGCATCAAAGTTTTTATCTTTATGAAATTTTTTTTGCATTTATATAAAAGAAGTTTGTTAAACCAAACAAATTTTATCAAAAAACATAACCATAAAATTTTAATT
>WUQG02416882.1:0-15601 GCA_011317285.2 Androctonus mauritanicus | reverse complement strand
TGGCATTGTTGTCTACATAGATTCCAGGAAGAAGCACAAGTCACTATTCCAAGAAGTTTTTGATGAATTGTTAAGTACAAACCTTCATATGTGCAGAGAGAAATGCATCTTTTATGCCAATGAATGTGAATTGCTTGGACATGTCATCTCCCATCGAGAAATATGAGCAGTTGCTAGAATCAAAGCAGTCACCAAATTCCCCAAGCTTATGAATGTAAAGAAGTTACAATGATTTGCAGGGCTCACCAGTTACTCATTCATTCCAAACTATAGCAAGATTGCCACACAATTCTACTGCCTCACCTGCAAAGGACAGCCCTACAATGGAACAAAGCAAAGAAAACACATTTAAAGAATTAAAAAGACAACTAACTGCATTACCTGTATTGGCACTATTCAATTCAACTCCCAACCACTCTCACCACTGATGCATCATTGATAGGCATTGGAGCCATATTCGTCCAGTGAACAAAAGAAGAAAGGAATACATTGTAGTCTATTATTCACAGAAGTTTTCTTATACAGAGTCAAGATACTCAGCTGCTGAACAAAAATGTTATGCAGTGGCTCTTGCTGTTAAACACTTCTGATACTACTCAGAAGAAATGCATTTTGATGTATATATGGATTGTTTGACACTCAAATGGCTGCTTTAGCATTAAAGACACAAAAAGTCACTTATTTCACTGATCCTTGAGCTTATCTATATATGACTACATGCTACACCATAAGCCAGGAACTTGTAATAGGGTAGCTGACACTCTTCAGAAGCCCAGTTTTGATGACCATTGCCTGGAAAGAATACACATACGAATTAACTTTGTATAATATTTGTCTGCCAAGAATAGAAAAGGGGGACAAAACATATGTACAAGTCCAATATGGAGAGAAAATCCTTCACTAAGAGAACAACCATCACTAACAGAATCACATGACAATAATGGTACCTGGGTGAAAAGCGAACAAAGCACATTTTATTCAGCACATATTGATGGCCCAATTGGATAGAACATATCCAATCATATGTTCGAAGCTGCCATGCTTGCCAGATTATCAAACCACTGAAAAAGCCTTGTCTGGGCCTGCTATAATTCATCAAATCACCAGCAGCACCGAATAAAATATAAGCAATGGACACTATTATTATCGGTTCAGATAGCAGAAATAAAGCCGCCAAGTAAGTACAACTAATCATTGATCATCATAGTCACTATGTTTAGGCTTCAGTAACAAAAACGAATACCGTCAAAGCAGCTATTGGTATCCTCTGAAAGGCAATAGCCGAGATGAGAATGCCTGACAAACTTATTATTAATAATGCTACAAACATTTGCTCCAATCATTTCTAAAACTTTGCCTCTACAAATGGAATATGGAACTCCTATATCTCCATCCACCACCTACAGGCAAACAGCCTCTGCAAAAGGATGAAGGGAACAATTAATCAACACCTAATCCTATATCTGATCAATAACTCAAATATCCAATGGCCGACAGCATTTGGTTCCACAATTCGAACCTACAACTCCTTGACGCACACCGCAACTGGATTTGCGCCCGAGAGCCTCCATTTCGGGCGGAACCTCCCCAAAGGGAGAAATATCGAAGACATACGAGCAGAGGCAACGACACGATCCAAACGGCACCAAGAGAATCGCAAGGAACGCTACGACGAACACCGTACTAGTTCGGACTTCCTTCCAGGCCAAAAAGTACTTGTGAAGGTGCCCGAGAATCATCCGCAAAACAGCAAATTAAACGCCGCCTGGGACGGACCCTTCACCGTGATCGCCAAGATCGGACGGGAGACGTATCAGTTGGAGCGAGTCCGAACAGAAAGGTACAGTGCGGACGTGTTCCCACCTCTTTTTTCTGCTCATGCTTCGAAACTGCGTCATTATTTCGAGCGCACGAAGTAGTAGTGCCTTTGTGAGGAGAGAAACAAAACTATTATTCAACTTGGACGGACTTTAAAGTCGGGGGGATGTAACGGTCCTCTTGCAGCACATGTGTGCCTGATGTCAAGTCGAGTTATTTATGTCATTGTTTTTGTCAACCACCCCTGCATTCCTTAGCGGTTGTGTGGGAACGTTGGAGGGGACAGTGGTAATGAGCGGTGATTCTCCCGCCGTTACTCCAACTGTTCGGAAGTATTTCGCACTTGTCTCTAACAACGACGAACTGTAATCATTCAACGTCTTAATAAACTCGTATTTAACCACCTGTGAGTTTGACGTCATTTCATCTTGGCGCAGTCGACAGGATAACAACTCGAATATCATCGAATATCGGGAATCTTGACATAACTAAGGTGAGCAGATCAACTGATACCAGCATGGCCGGAAGACGAAGACGACAGCCATCACCGAAGTCCATGGCCCCGTTAACTATGGATGCGTTGATGTCGGTAATGACAGAAATTACAGATAACATGAGGCGACTCATACAAGAAGAGCGCGACGGACTACGGACCGAACTATTAACCGAACTCAAAGGACTCACCAAATCTGGCGGAGATGCGGATGACGGAAGGATGGGTGATGTCATCGACAACGACTCCCCAGGTAGGACAGTCTATTCTGAATCGGCGACCCCGATAAGGCGCGAAGAAAATGAATACAAATTATATCGTTTCGTCCGGAGTAATATGGTCGATCGATTCAGTGGAAGCGAATCGAAGATAGAAGCCCGATCGTGGCTTGATGTTTACGAAACAATGGCGGATGAATTAACGGAAAAACAGCGCATCAAGGCACTAGGATCCTATCTTACCGGAGACGCACTTACGTGGTATTCGCAGGAAGTCGCAAAGGAGGAGCTAACGTGGCAAGAAGTGAGCCAGAAATTCATCGAACGGTATGGAATTACGCACGCATCGGCAGCCGTAACTGCCAGTAAGCGGATGATGACAGCTCGGGACACCGTACAATCGTACTCTCAGGAAAAGATGAGACTGTTGCGCCTGGCTGGAATTCCACCTGAGAGTTCTCTTGACTTACTGACCGACGGAATGCCGCCTGCTTATCAAGACGTCCTATACGCTAGGGAACCGAAGACGTTCAACGAGTGGTTAGCGGTTGCTCTAAAGCTGGAAAACCGACGAACGATGTCGAACCGCCGTGCGAATGATACGCGGAACGAACTGCCGATCGCACGGGATATCAGTAGATTAAGACCTCGCAGAGCCGGATCACCTTCACCTCCAACACCGTGTCGCTACTGCAAGAATCGAGGTATCAATGCTTACCATTGGCATAGCAAGTGCCCGAATCGCAACAACGCTGTTAACAACCATGAACATTTGAATGTCGATCGCCCAATTTATAATAATGAAGACGGAAGAGCAACACACTCTGAAGACGACAATGAACTACCGCACGAGTATTTAAACTCGCAGAGCGGTCTGCACTGAGCTTCATTTACTTCGACGTCTTCGTAGATAAACGCAGAGCTCGTGCCTTCCTCGATACAGGAAGTACGATCAATGTAATCTCTGCGAAAACAGTGTCCGAACTAGGACTACAATCAACGAAGACGTCAATAATCGTGAGTACCTTGAGTGGGTGCTCGAGAAGTACAGGCCGCGTAGATGCGAAGCTCACTATCGGAAATGAAACTAATACAGTTGTGCTCCATGTTTTCGAACATTTCAGTCACGAGATCCTCATTGGAGCACCGGATGCTGGATTATTCAATCTCGTCGCTGACCTACGTACCAAAACGTTGAAGCAGATCGCGAGGGGAAGCATAGAAGTCGTTAACACGCAAGAAAGCGAAGGGAAGCGAAAAGAAATCGGAGGACTCGACGATCATCGCATCTTTGCCAGAGACAGGAACGATATTGGACGAATAAATGGTGTAGCGCACCACATTCGCATACCACCTGAAACTGCACCGATCAGCATTGCTCCATACCGTCAGTCGTCAGCGACGAACGAATTAATACGCAAGCTAGTAAGCGAGATGTTGGCTGCCGGTGTCGTACGACCGTCAGTTTCCCCTTGGGCCTTCCCGGTCACGATAGCGAGGAAGAAAGACGGATCACCACGATTTTGCGTTGACTACAGGCGACTTAACGCCGTGACAATAGACGAACACACTCCACTTCCACACATCGATGACCTCCTGAATCGAGTCGCAAAGGCCCGCATATTTTCACTTCTCGATTTGGCCTGGGGGTATTGGCAGATACCGCTACATCCTGACTCCATCGAGAAGACGTCCTTCGTAACGTCCGACGGACAATACGAGTTCACCGTACTGCCGTTTGGTTTGAAAAACGCCCCCTCGACATTCCAACGTATCATGAGGAATGTACTCCGCAAATTTGCAGGACGAGGAGTAGAAAATTATCTCGACGACATCGTCATCTATACGGACTCCAGGGAGGAACACGAGTCGTTACTCCGAGAAGTTCTTGATGAATTATTAGGCTCAAACCTTCGTCTCCGCAGAGAAAAATGCATCTTTTACGCCGACGAACTTGAATTGCTCGGACATGTCGTCTCCCATCGAGAAATACGACCAGCAGCTGCTAAGATTAAAGCAGTCGCCGAATTCCCCACGCCTACGAACATAAAGGAGCTACAGCGATTTGCGGGGCTCGCCAATTACTATCGCTCCTTTATTCCGAACTACAGCAAGATCGCCGCACCACTCTATCGCCTCACCCGCAAGGGGCAGCCCTATAGCTGGAGCGAGGCGCAGGAAAATGCATTTAAGGAGTTAAAAAGGCATCTGACTGCATTGCCCGTATTGGCGCCATTCGATTCAACTCTCCCGACCACACTCACCACCGACGCGTCATCAGTAGGAGTGGGGGCCGTACTCGCCCAGCGAACCAAAAGTGGAACCGAACACGTCGTAGCCTACTATTCGCGGAAGTTTTCCGACACAGAGTCGAGGTACTCAACAGCCGAACAAGAATGTTATGCAGTAGTTCTCGCCGTCAAGCACTTCCGATATTATCTAGAAGGAATCCATTTTGACATATACACCGACTGTTCGGCACTCAAATGGCTGCTTAGCGTCAAAGATACGAAAAGCCGCTTATTTCGCTGGTCCTTGAGCCTATCTACGTATGATTATACGCTATACCACCGGCCGGGTGCTTCTAATAAAGTAGCCGACGCGCTCTCCAGGAACCCTGTAATGATGACCGGCGCCTGGGAAGAATACGCACACGAATTAGCTTCGTACGATGTTCGTTTGCCAATAGTAGAAAAGGGTGACAAAACGTATGTACAAACCCGACATGGAGAGAGAATTCTTGTCCCACCGTCGCTACGAGAGCAAGTGCTAATCGAATCACACGATGACAACGGCCACCCGGGTGAAAGGCGAACGAAACGTATTGTATTCAACACATACTGGTGGCCCGACTGGACGGAGTACGTCCGGTCATATGTTCGAAGCTGTCACGCCTGCCAGATTGTCAAACCACTGAATAAGCCTCGCCCAGGCCTGCTGCAACCTGTCGAAACACCGGCGGTGCCGAATAAACTATGGGCGATGGACACTATCATTATGGGTTCGGACGCCAGAAATACAGCCGCCAAGTATGTACAACTAATCGTCGATCATCACAGCCGCTACGTTTGGGCTTCGGCAACGAAAACGAACACCGCCGAAGCGGCTATTGGTGTTCTTCGAAAAGCAATAGCCGAGATGGGGAAGCCAGAAAGACTTATTGTTGACAACGCCACGAATTTTCGCTCCAATCGTTTCCGAAACTTCGCCTCGACTAACAGGATACGGATCTCCTATATCTCCACCTACCATCCGCAGGCGAACGGCCTCTGCGAAAGAACAAATGGGACAATTATTCGACACCTAATCTTATATTTAATCGACAATCCGAACATCCGATGGCCGACGGCGCTTGGTTCCACAATTCGAACCTACAACTCCTTGACGCACACCGCAACTGGATTTGCGCCCGAGAGCCTCCATTTCGGGCGGAACCTCCCCAAAGGGAGAAATATCGAAGACATACGAGCAGAGGCAACGACACGATCCAAACGGCACCAAGAGAATCGCAAGGAACGCTACGACGAACACCGTACTAGTTCGGACTTCCTTCCAGGCCAAAAAGTACTTGTGAAGGTGCCCGAGAATCATCCGCAAAACAGCAAATTAAACGCCGCCTGGGACGGACCCTTCACCGTGATCGCCAAGATCGGACGGGAGACGTATCAGTTGGAGCGAGTCCGAACAGAAAGGTACAGTGCGGACGTGTTCCCACCTCTTTTTTCTGCTCATGCTTCGAAACTGCGTCATTATTTCGAGCGCACGAAGTAGTAGTGCCTTTGTGAGGAGAGAAACAAAACTATTATTCAACTTGGACGGACTTTAAAGTCGGGGGGATGTAACGGTCCTCTTGCAGCACATGTGTGCCTGATGTCAAGTCGAGTTATTTATGTCATTGTTTTTGTCAACCACCCCTGCATTCCTTAGCGGTTGTGTGGGAACGTTGGAGGGGACAGTGGTAATGAGCGGTGATTCTCCCGCCGTTACTCCAACTGTTCGGAAGTATTTCGCACTTGTCTCTAACAACGACGAACTGTAATCATTCAACGTCTTAATAAACTCGTATTTAACCACCTGTGAGTTTGACGTCATTTCAATATTAATTATGAATGAATGTTACCTTGACGGTCAATTTCAGCCTGAAGGAGCTCTTCCATTTCCTCAGATTCAGCAATATCAATTGGCAGATCACCATCATTGTTAACAGCAGCAACATCAGCTCCATGTTCAATTAAATATCTATTTAAATATTTAAGAAATTTAAATGTAATAAGCAAAAATAATCTAATATGTTATTATATTTGATCAAATTACCTTGCTATACTTAAAATACCACAAGATGTTGTTGCATGTAGAGGTGTCCAACCTTCATTATCTCCTTTATTAATATCACAATTATGTTCTACTAAAAACTGAACCATTTCATAATTGTCATCTATACATGCCTGTAAAACCAAAGAAATACATTTTATAAAAAATATGATTTCAATTATTTAATATAAATTTACTCATAAATAAGTTAGTTTAGCTACTTCATAATAATATTTTATCTTAATATTTTGCTTTTATTTTTATTATTTAATAAAAGAATTCATAAAGTTCATAATTTACCAATAGAAAATTAAAAACAAAAACGAATTGAAGACTATTTGATCAAATAATTATATTCACTTTGTTAATGAATGATTAGGAATATATAGCAAGCAATAACTATTGGTTTTATTCAATATTTAATCACCAAGAAATGGCTGGTTAGATACTACCAATATTTAGCTTTTCTGAAATTTCACACACAGATAAATATAATGTACATGTAAAGTTATTCTATTAGTTATTCTAAAATCCAAAATAAGTAACAATAATGTGAATAATGTCAATTTTTTTATTTTTTTATAAATAAAGAAAAATTCTCAAACAATTTTATAATATGAATTTTTATGAAAGTTAGAATTAAAAAAATAAAAATAAAAAAATCCAAATTTTTCCAACAATTAACTATATCCATACAAATAATTTTATAAATATGACATAATATATCTCATTATCTATTCTATTTATATAACTGCCATCAGAATCCAAATTTTTAAACTCTCTAAAATTACATTTTTTTAAATGCATCATTCCATCTGATTAAATGATGTTAAAAAAAATCAAAATATTTATTTCTGATCAAAACAAAATATTCACACAAATTTTAAAATAAATGATTACAGTAGTATAAATTCATTATCAAAACACAAAGTAAATGCTAGAGAAGTATTCTCAAATGATAAAAAAAAAATTGTTTCAAATGCACCCAAATTTGGAAAAAATCTGAATAAATCAAATTTATAAATTAAGTAATTTTATGGTAACATTAAAACAACATTAAGCAATAAAACCTGTCTAAGCTGGAATCCCAAGGGACCAAAAAATTATTCCAGCTTATACAAGTTTCACTCTAGTATTATATATATATATATATATATAAAAAACATTCAATGCATTTACAGTACATTATTATTACATATTTTAGTAATATATTTATTAAATACACACCAAATTAATGAATTAACCTATATCATAAAATGTATAGGATATTTTTGAAAAGAAAATAAACTGGATATATTGATATAATACTGAATTAGAAAAACATGCAACAAGTAGGAACTGAACTACAAGTTTTATTTTAAAATTTTACTTTAAGTACAAAAATTAAATAAAAGTTTATTTTGATTTCTACATTTTGTTTTATTTTTTATTTTGCATGTTTACTTAAACATGCTTCTCTTTCTATCATTGTACATATTTGAAAAAGTTTTTCAGTAATTTACATGCAACTAAGATGTTCAGAAAATTCTTCTAATACAGTCAGTTTATTCAAAATTAACTGCATTAAAAAAATTATCTGAATTATTAGCAAAATTTCTTATTTTTTCTGTTTCTGGGAAGTCTTTTCCCAATCCTTTTTCATTGCTTCTTCATTTTTAGAATTTTGTTCTCTTATTGACTGGATCGAATCACTCATAGTTTGATAACCTGCCTCTGTTAAAAAGTTTTTATCAATTTTGACATATTTTTCAACATTTACCTGCATATTAATGTCATCAAGCTGTCCTATAAATGTCTGAATTTCATCAAAGAGTGCAATACTTCAGAAAATTATTCCAATTCTTATTCAGATTGGCCAATAGTTTCAAATTCAAAACCATTTTTTCATTTATAAGATTAAAAAATTATTATTTCTCCATCTTATACAGGTTTTTTTTAATTCAATGGAATTTTAAAATACTTTCCATTTTCACATTAGACAGTGTCTATGTTATACAGATAATTTCTTTGATATTTCTATGAATTTGTTTGAGAATAAAAGTATTTTCCATGTTGAGCAGGTTTTTGGCTTGTACAGTGTCCAACTTAGACAGATTTTACTGTATCACAAATTAGTCTGCTATAATGTAGAAGTAAAATATCATGATGATGATGCACATATTCAATTTATGTTGTATTTTGTTAGTTATTGAGATATAAGATAACTTTCACCATCAATAATAAACTATTAATAGTAATATTAAAAACTATTATAATAATCAATAATCTTGCTAAAAATGGCTGTTTTCATTCTAAAAATGTACAATTTTATTTTTTTAATGTATTTCATTATATTTATTCATTTTTTATTTAGAAAATTATACGTCAAAAATTGTGCAACTTCAAATTGCATAGGTTAGAAATTGTCTGCAAAAGAAAAGTATGAAATAGCATTATCTACAAATTACTTTGAGTTTTAATAAATCATGAAAATTTTATGCTTCATATTAGTTGTAAAGCAACAGAAAAATGTGACACTTTTCTATTTTAAATCAGTAATTAAATTTTTTTTATAAAATGCCAATCATAATTTAAAACTATATTTTATAATACAGAAGTTCCCAACTTTACAAACTAATTTGTTTCTGTTATGGGAGTTTTGTTTGATTGTTTGTTTAAACTGTTTCTGAAATCAAGTTCTCAAAGTAAAAACTCATAAACCAAAAGCCAATTTCCTATAGATGTCATGTTAAAATCAGGAATTCCATTCTCGACAATTAAATTCAACCTAATAAAATTAAATAAAAGGACAACAAAATCAATAGTATATGATTAAAAAATGATTTATATCATATGAATATCAAGGAATTTTTAATCTTTGCTAGCATCATTGATAAATGATTAAATGAGACTTATACAATAAATAATGCCTTAGGACAAAGACTTAGAAATCTTACACTGCCTTAGATTAGAAAAATTATACAAGTAACTACAGCTCCACGGCAGGAATAAAGAACTTTAATATACGTTTTTGGTACAGTAGGAGCGCTTTCGATTATAAAACTCCTCTTCAGTTACACAATAACTAACGAACTACAAAAATTATTCTAGAACATTCTTATTTTATTCCTGCCATGGAGCTGTAGTTACTTGTATAATGCCTTAGGAACAAATCTGGAATGAAAGTTATTTACAAAATTTGCAGGTGAAACTATGCATAACTAGAGCACATGTTACTTCTGCTTCTTGGTCTGCCATTTTGATTTTTCTGATTTTCTAGATGATAGATATTTTACTACATATTGTTAGCTATATAATTTTAAATGCCTTTCCATGAATCATTTATTTATTGCAGTTAATGTTCATATTTTTTATTTTTTTGATACTTCATATTTGAAAAAACTTAAACTTGGGAATTTCCTATATATGGAATATTCAAATGATGTAATAGAAAATTCATCATAAATTTATACAGTACTTAACATAAATTATATTACAATACATGAAACTTCTGCAAAAGATCATTTTATAATCAATATTACTTTTAGAAACTTGAATATAAGGTCATTTCTATAATCTATTATTAATTTTTTTAATACTTTTATCTTATGTTTAGCTTTTATTCTAAATTTGTTTATTTATTTTCATAATTTTATCCTTTTATACTTCAGAGTTTCAAAAATATAATAAAGAAGAAAAGAAAGAAAACTGCATATGTAAATAATATACATTATAATTATTATATCAAAAAATCAAATTTTTTTAAGCAGTGAGTTTCTAAGTGCTAAAATATAATTTTTATACTTTACTTTTTGTAATTTTATGTCTATGAACAATGCTTACAAAATTTCAGAAAGTAATACAAGTATAATTTATCATATGATTATAAATATCATACAAAAATCAATTATGTATCAAAACATTTTCAAAGAATAATAATTAAGATCCATGATTTTCTGCTCTATATGTGGAATTTCACATTACACTGTGGAATTAGTATTGTATCATAGAATTTGTGTTTGCTGCAGTATTTTGCCACCTAATTTGTGTTTACATTTTTATTTCATTGTAGAAAATATCTAATTCTAAATTTTCAATAGAAATTTATAATTATTAAAAGTAATCTTTAATCAAAATAATACTTTGACAATATTTTTCAGTGAACATTAGATTTTATTTATATGGATAAAATATGTTATTTTAAAAATACTTATACATATATTTAAACAATTACCTACTCTATCTATTGAGGGTTTGAGAATCCTGATTTAATTAGTATATTTTCTGCATTTTGACAATATATTATTTCATTATTAAGAAGATAATATATATTATAAGCAGTAGTTAAGATTAATCACAAAAGTATAAATGAAAGTTATTTATTACTACCTATTAAATAATAATTTAATAGGTAGTATTTTAATAATAGGTAGGTAGAATTTTATTTATTTTTAATTATAATAAATAAAATTTATGGAAATTTTTCAATCAATAATTTTTAACAACTTGTTTTTGTACATTATCAATTTTGATAAAATTTCTAAATTCAATTGATCCATCCTAATACTGTAATTGGGCAATCTAAAAATGGATGATGATCATGTGTATATCTTTGATTCTTCATTAAAATATTCAAATTTATAAAAGAAATTTTTTCAATAAAAATTAAAAACAAATAAAAGCATCATCCCTGTTACCAAAATGCCTATGAAGTTCAAATATCCATCACAAAAGTATTAAAT
Organism: Androctonus mauritanicus; assembly: GCA_011317285.2. NCBI lineage: Eukaryota > Metazoa > Arthropoda > Arachnida > Scorpiones > Buthidae > Androctonus > Androctonus mauritanicus. Next base: position 4,040 of record WUQG02416882.1, on the reverse strand, counting down.
TATAAAATCACTTTAAAAAATTTTTAAATAAATAAAACATAGCCATACACATAGGCTAAATATGAATTACTGTTTTTTTTTACACTTTGATATTTATAAATTGCAGCTTTTTTTAAACACAAGTGATGTTTGACTACTTATAATCAAATTGGATATTTTCATAATTACTTCCTATTGGTCTATATTTTAATTCATAATTTATAAAAGAGTATAGTATATTTTTATTTCACACTTTATTGAAAAAGACAGATGGACTAATCAGACATTTAAGTCTTTGAAGAATGAAAGACAAAGTGAGAAAAATGCAAAAAATTTTGAAGATAAGTGAGAGGAGTCTATCAGAAGTATGGGTAGGCCATTCATTATTGGAAAAGAAAGAGCATTCTTTAGTCATCTTTGACATGTAGGTGAGATAATGAATGATTTATGGTCCACATTCACAGAACATTTTATTTCAAATCATTCATTCATTACTATTTTACTTATTTTGACAATTTTATAAGAAATATGAGTAGAAAATACTAAATTCTCATATCTACAATAATTAAATAATAAAAAATGATAAAAATTTTTATTCCAAATCATCTCTATATAAACTTAAATTTACAGTATTCCTGTGAAGTCCATTACATAAGTGCATATGTGTATGCATACATACTGTATTTTATATACAGTATGTATATAAAATACTATGCTTTTGCACATACTTGATACTGATACAAATTGTTTGATACTATACTTTTGTACATATATGCAGTTTTTTGATATATTTTGCATTTTATATAGTTATAAATTTTATAATAAAATTATATTTATAAAACAAAAATATAATCATAAAGCTGAATAAAGAGAGAGATTAAATGTTAAAGCATGCAAAAAGATTTAAATTAAAAAAAATTTTTTTTATAGATGAATTTTTTAAATGGATTTAAGCTTCACAAAACATTAATTACTTCAAACCATAACACACAACACTAAATTAAATTTTCTCTAATAAAAATTTCTATTTTACTGAAATATTTTCATGTTTTTATTTTTAAATCATCATTTATAACATTTAATAAATAATCTAAAGTAGATAATATTTGTTTGTCTAAATGTCATGTTAGAAAAATATTAACTTTCTAGTTAAAATGAATTATTCACAAAATATTATATAAGATTTATATTTAAAATATTTATAAAACTTAGTTTACTCTCTTTAAAAAATAATTGAATGATTATGAAAGAAAATTCCTTAATGTGAGCAGTTTTTAAATTTCTATTATTATTACATTTAATTTCATGATGTAATAGAACTATAAATAGAAATTTACAATGAGCTGACTGCAGTATTAACAACTAGCTACACAACAAGTCTTTTAAATTTTGTAACCTTGGTACACAGTGAGCTTTCTTTTTAAAATATACTAAAAATCTCTACAGACAAATAAACTATTATTATTATAGTGCAACTTTGCAATGCCATGTTCTTAAAGGAAAAATTCAATTTAATTAATATCTAAATTTTAAATAAAATTTCTTAGTTTTTATGTCTATTGCAGAATGTATTAAAAATTTAATTAAATGTTCATTTAAACTTAAGAGATATTTTCAAAATAATGTACTTCTGAATTAGATCATAGAAATAATTATTTAATAATTCAGAAAATTTTGTATTATTTAATATGAAAAACAATACAAATTATATATATGCATAAAAGATGAATTTTCCAATTGATTGAATCAAATTTAATTTTCCATACTATGATTATTTGTTGTTTAAAATTATCATAATTTTTAAATGATAAATTTAAAAACTAATCAAAACTATTCATTTCTCAAATATTTAATTATAAAAAATTTTATTAATGCTAATAATGTTCAAAAACAATCATAAAATGTAAAAGTCCTCATTAACAATATTTTTATTTAAATATTAAATATATAAAATTCACATATATCTATTGGAATGACACAATATTTAACCACCAGTATTTTTAAAAATTCCTTATATAAATTAATTTTGAACAAGTTTGTATATTTTTCTGAATAAATAATAGTAATTTCAAATATGAACAATGAATTTACTCTGCAATATTTAATTCTTCTTTCAGATTTTAGAAAGAAATCTAAAAAGTCTTTTGGATTTTCTTCCAACTTCTAAGCAATTTTATTTAAATACAAAACACAAAAATACATAGAAATATTTAAGAAAAAGCTAAAGATTTCATTCATTTGATTGGAAAGGAAAAATTGTTAAAGTAATTAATTAGTCATTTTAATATATTTTTTTTAAGAATCACTATTCGAAAGATAAATCATTGTGATTATACAAAATTTTACATACAGTGATGTTTATATATATATAAAAACACTTTCATTATTAATGATAAAAAATGGATAAAAATTTATTAAAATCAATCAATATTGTAGCAATTCTATCAATTTCTGAGATAAATCAAAATTACAGAATTTTCATTATAGAAAAAAATTAGCATAGGAAGATCAGATTATTTCGATTATTTAAATTTTCCAATTATTCAAATATATCATTAACTTAACACTAATGAATATAATATTAAAATTTTGAGTATGTCCTAATGTCAATCACATTATAACAATTAAATCTGATTATAAAACTTAGGAACAATAAAATAAATCAATTTCATAAATTTATGCAATATTTACAATGAACTAGCATTAATAATCCTTGAAATTATTTGAAAGCTTTTTCAATATTTAATTCAGATACATTACCAACACAAATTTTGCAATTCATATATTAATCATTATACACATTTCAAAGTATAAAAATATTCAAAATTTTCACATTGATGTATCTCAACTTCAGATTCTCTTTTTATTATATAGTACTTGACCAAATTAATTAAAATTTTAAGAAAATAATAGTATACACATTAGTATATATATACTATACATTTTAAGAAAATATTAGTAAAACTACAACAAAAAAAATTAAATACTTTTTTTAGTCAGAAGTTATGAATGCCTCTTAGTATAACAAATAAAACCAAACATATCAGTATTAAAATATTCCACTGAGGATAAAACAATACATGCATCCCTCAATTTTAAAAAGTTATTAAGAAATTAAAACTTCATTAGATTATAATTCATAAATCAGAAATTCATTTCAATTAATTCCAATCTAAAAATTTTTTATTGATTCTTGGATATCAAAAAGCCTTCTTATCTATTCATTTTAAAGCATTCCAAAAAAATTAATATATAGATACTGTAATACAATAGTCTATATTACATTGTCAGAGTTATTACATATTTAGTCTATTTTTTTCTATTGGATTTTGAATTTTCAAGCTGCTAAGTATCAAATGATCTTCAAAGTTAAGCATAACAACAGTAATAAACATGCCAATCATTGCAATTTTACTTATTCCTTAAAAATTATGAAATTTTCATCAAATATTGTCTTAAATTTATGTAATTCTCAAAAATCTTCATTCTGTTAAATTACTGACAAAAATAAATTCAATTTACTGGAAGTTAGTACTGATATTTTTAATTCTATTTGTTAAAAATTTTCATTAATTATAGATTTTATATTATAGTAATTATTTTAAATACAAATAATTTACTTATTTAAACAGTTACATTGGTTATATTTAGCTTAATTCAAAAAACAATAAAATACCATCATAGTTTAAATATATTATGGATAAAAAATATATTACGGATTTACACATTTGGAATAATGTTTAATCATTGTTTTATGAAGTTAAATAGTTTCATATAATTGAAAAATCATTGAACAATGAAATAATAATGAGTATTTTTAATGTACTTATTATTACATGTAAAACACTGGTTTGGATACTGGATCTTCTAGTGAAAGCAGAAGCAAATTTTATCTTAAAAGTAATGATGTATACAGAATTTCATATACAGCTAGTTCTCGACTTACGACCTATGCAACTTATGACCATTCGACTTTACGACCATAATCGTAAAGTCGAATATGAAGTCGATAATGTGAATTTATAACATAAATTCACATTATTGTACAGTGTACATATAGC
>WUQG02416871.1:0-15602 GCA_011317285.2 Androctonus mauritanicus | reverse complement strand
CTGGAGGACCCGGGTTCGAGTCTCGGGTCCCACCCCTTGAAAATATTTATCATGGGGTCCGGGCCCGGCCCGTCGATACCCGTCCTCCACAATCCGGCTGACCCCTCCGCAGGGGTGGGCAGCCTGTGGAAGGGCTTGTTTCGCCCGCCACTAAGTATTCTTCATGAATGGAAAGTGGCGTCATCTGTTGACAAAAAAACCATTACTGTAGTTGTTTCTAGAGAAATCACGTGACTCGACAAAAACAATTTATGCAAATTAAGCGGCTACTGTAATGTTTCAGGCAAAAATATTTACATATCCTAAGAATATTTTTGATGTTGAATCTCCTGGTGTAAGTGAAATTCCCCTTTCTTGAAAAAATTACTTTTTTCAAAAAATTTATATATTTCATTAATAAAATAAAAATTCCCATTCTGGAAAATATCATTCGGAACTTTCAAAATTTCAGCTTGAGCAGTGCAATACCTATTGAAGAAAGCTTGGCTATATCAAATTGAAAAATTTTTTTTTTTTGACCAAATAAATATATCTCAGCATCTGCATGGAGAGCTTTCAGTAAACATTCAATTTAAATAGGATTTTAAGGCGAATATAATGTATCATTTCGAAATTTCCATGCTAAGTGGTTACCGTAGATAGTGGTTACGGAATTATAAGCGACAAAAGTTAGATCAAAAGACAAAGCATAACGTATCGTGTGACATTTTAGATCTAGCTGAAGTCTTTGCCGATAAAGCATTAAAATCATCAATATTGGATAGAGCATCGTAAAATCATGTTAGGAACATGTTTTTATTAACATTTATTTTTATCAAATTTAAGGACACAAGATCCGGGAGACAAAAATTTGTAAAAAATTTAATTGGTCCGATAATTATGAAAATATCTTAAGAATCGTTGAAAATGGATTCCATTTGATTTTATTTCTTAAACATCTTTTATTTACCGTTGGTTCAATGTTGATGGATCTTTATCAGTGCCGGGCCAAGAAATTCAGCCGCCTGTGTGCAACTGTTAATCGACCTCCCCTATTCAATCAATAAAACAAAAATAAGAAAATTAATGATCGTAATTGCACAACTTTAAATAATTTCATTTATTATTTTATCAGTAATAATACATAACAGTCATAACACAGTTGAAGAACTGTTGGAAATTGTAATAAATTACAAAATTTTCATTTGTACATAACTAATATTATATAAACTTCAAACTTCTCTACACACAAAAATTAAATATCTAATTAGATAACAAATAATTTAATATTTTTAAAATAACATATTAAATTAATGGGAGAAAACAACAGTTTACAAGAAAATAAGTTTGACGTGACGAGTTTATTAAAAGCAAATTCCGATATAAGATCCTGTAAATCAATTATCAATTTGTTTTTAAAAATATATTGAAGCACGTTATATAGCTGTGAAACAATGTTTTCTGCTTTTATATATGCCCTTATTGATAAAATTTCATGAAATAGATCATGCCCATCAATATCGGATTCTTTTCTTTGCACAACAGTTAATTTCAGATCTTTGCGTGATTCTAATATTTGCCTTCCCGTAAAATACTAATTCAGTTATTTCGTAAATTGATTTTTATTTTTTATCTTTTTCAAATGAATACAATTTTCAAATTTACGTATTACGGAATCTCCTCTTATTTTGTGTTATTGATTTTTAATTTTATATCTTTTTTTATATTTTTGCGACATTCAATTTGGCCGCCCGTATGCGATGCACACTTCGCACATATATCACGGCACTGATCCATGATCTTTACTAGTCCCATCAACATTGAACCAGCGATTTGGACATTATATCCGGCTTACATTTTTATCATTGTTTCGAAATGCGTATTATATGAAAATAAGGGGCCTATAGTACACTCAAGTAAGTTTTAATGCCATAGTAATAAAGATTTCAATAAGGCAAATAAAAAGAAAAAAAACTGGTCGAAATTGGATTACTGGGGATGAGCAATTTAGATTTGAAATTTTCATTAAAATATACTAGGTAGAGATCAAATATAGAGCATTATCATAAATTTAACTGGATAGATGCTCTCGGGCTGTAGGCCACATCTATACAGATTTCATGCCATGCTCTATAACTCTCTCTTTGGAAGCTATATTTGACTAAAGATTGCATAGGCGGTCTAGATAGAGATAAAATATAGATCATCATCATCATAAGAGATGAGTTAGAACTCTCTATAAGAGAGTACTAACTCACTCTCTTATGAAAATTAGCAAACTATTAAAAAAATAAAAAAAAGCGTAATACGGATACAATTAGAAATTAATATTTTCCAAAACATTGAATATTCCGATTAATTTAAATACTTTTAATGTAATTTATATTTAAATTGAACTGAATTTTTGCAAATTTGTAATTATATCAGTTTTTCATGTTAAATATTTTTTGTTTTTATTAGATTATCGGTTCCATCTGGAGTACTTTATCTACAATACTGGAATTTAGAGATCTGACAGCAGATGACTCTACAATTTGCAATAAGACGTTAATATAACAACGTTGCAAACGATAAAAAATACAGTATATTTTTTTGCTTTTGTTCATAAAATTTGTGCAAGCAAAGCCACTAGCTGTCGCACGTGAGGAATATATATTTCAACAAGAAACTTTTTATTGAATTTTTAAAAAATCTTCGATTTTCTTAATTTGCATTCTGTGAAATGTTGTTTAAGGTCATTAGCAAATGGCATTATCTTTTAGAGTCAAACTGGAAATTTTTCTGGGTAACAATCGAACTGGCCTTTCCCGCGGAAAGCGTATTGCATAGCAAAATACCTCTAGCGCCCCTCAGCAGTCGCATCGAAACTCTTGATTGTTGTTGACGGGAATGACTGATCTGGCTTGCGAAACATACAGCAAAAAATCGTTTTATTAAATAGAGAGTCCCGCAAGTTATCTATCTGGGTGACCTCCCACAGAAGCTCTAGGTAATTGCATTTGGCCTAGAATCGTCTGTTCCCGCCGATATTTTTCTACCAGCAATGGAATGGATCGTGTTACGCAGCGCTCGCTTAGAATATTGAATTTTTAATGCTATATGGCTGGAAGTCGCGAATAGATGTTATAGATGTTGCCCACGATCCGAGAGCATTTAACATCGAATCCAGTTGAAAGTAGAAATTTTTTTTAGATGACTATTTTGCTGCGCTATGGGAAAATAATAGATATGTGGGGGCGGATGAGAGAGGGACTAATTAGAAGGGACAGGAAAAACACGAAGAGGACAAAGGGAAATGTAGAAAGGGGAAAATTTTTTCCCTTCCGTTAGGCGGCGGCGCGGCTTCTGACGAATTCGGCAGGCAGATCAATTCAATCATCATCGAAAGGAATTATAAAGCTCTACTAACTAGGCTAAAGCACTAACGTTTAACATATATAAGCAGTTGCATTAAATATGCATGCAAATGGAAGCCAGTGGCGTATTCAGAGAGGCCACTGGCAAAGAACAATGTTGGAATTGATAAGAAATATACTTTTCTGCTTTTGTTCATAAAATTTGTGCAAGCAAAGCCACTAATTCTTGAGTTCTTGTGCTTGATTCCTGGGACACGAAGAACAAGAGCATTGAATATCATTACTATTCACCAGATATTTGTATAAACATTTTTGTATCATTTTCAGTTCTTAAAAATTATTAATTATTATTGATATTTATAATTTTTTTTAAATTTGGTGCCAAATACTATATACATATATAGTATGTAGATAGTTAATTAGAATTCAAATCAAAACACCCGAATTTTGTTGAACATTTCATAAATGTTAAGTGCCGCAGAATGTAAAATAAAATTTGTATTGAAAGTTGAGAGAGAGGTGGCCAAAAAATATCGCCCGATACTAAAAATTCTGGATACACCACTGTTGGAAGCACTCAAACTTCTTTCTGCTTTATATATTTGTTACCGATACATATATTTCTCGTTATATATCTATATAATTAGTAAAAAAATTGACGTACTCAGTAGTATAATTTTTTGAAAAATAAAGAACGAAACGAGAAGAGTATAGAAAAGAAAAAGGAAATAATCATGCCAGAAGTGTGGTAGACCAATAATGGAAAAGAGAGAGCATCTTTTAGTCATCTCTTATGAATTTGGGTGGCAATGAATGAATTCTGCCTCCACCCATTGGAAAATAAGGAATCCTGACTTTTAGCAAGAATACATCTTACCTTTTCGTTGGCAATTCGAATCGTAACTCCGAACACAATTTTCCATAGGCGCAGAAATGGAAATCATGCAGAACACACAAGCTCACAATGCTCAACAAATTTTTAAAAATAAATTCAATATAATAATGTCTTGTAAATACTTATATATTATTAAAATCATAGAAATCGCATTTTTTCCCTACCATTATTTTATATAGGTTAAAAATAAAAAATGGAATATGTAATATAGTATCACATGAATACGACAGTTTGAAGCATACAATAAACATAAAAATCCAAAAACTGAATTGCTTAAATGTTTAATTAATAAGAGAGTGATATATCGACAGAAAAATGACTTCACAGCTATTCATCGGCTTGAATTAATTAAATGCGCTCAAACTAAATTTAAAAAACATAAGATACGCGAATTGCTTAATAGCAGTAGATTAGCCTTGCTGAAAATAACAATCATTATATTTTTGCAATACTGAATGCAAATATATTTATAATAATAATAATAATAATAATAATAATAATAATAATAATCCAGATTGCATAATTTGGAATTTTAAAAAAAAAAATTAAATTAAATAATGAAAAGGATCATCTAATTAATCTTTACTATCTTGCTTGAAATTTTAATTAATTTTAAATTTTATTATATATTAAATATTTTAATGAAAATAATAATGTTTTTCGTTTTGTGCTTATTTGTCATAAGAATTTTAATACTGTGTGTAAAAAGTAAAATTATAAATAAAATAATAGTTTAATATCGTTTACTCCTTCGTTTATCTTTGAACCAAAACTCTGTGATAATGAATTTTTCATTCTCATTTATAAATATTTTGTGCTGAAATAATAAATTTATCCCATCAAAAACATCTAATACGTAAAAAATAAGCCAAGTATAATTATTAGTGAGAAAATAGGATATTTATTACAATTTAGATGCAGCTACTTGGTTGACGATTTAAGAAGAAAAAAACTATGTCAACTAAAATTAGCTGCATCTAATTTGTAGTAATAAATATCCCAATTTCTTAGTACAATACTGTTTATTTTTTTACATATTAGATTTTTTGATGAGATAGAATTTATTTTTCAGATGAAAACTATTCTTCTGACAAGTGAGAGAGAATTCTAACAACAATATGTTAATATATTGTTAAATATGCTCTTTATTTTCAATTCGATTGAATCGAAATTTTTAGGAAAAATTACAATAATAATAAATCAAATTCAGTGGAAATCGGTTGAACGATACAACCAATATAAGAGTCTGTGATGAAAATACTTCTACTTTCTTCATTTTAGCCCTACTGGACTGCATTTTATAGAAAGTCTTAATTAGCATTGGTAATGTTTATATTTCAGACTTATTTGAAATTGGTTAAACACTGGTTAGAAATGTGTCCTATGAAGACATTTCTAGAAAAGAGAATCATCTTCTTCTACAGCTTTTAATTTTAATCCAATTGAGCCAAAATTTTTAGATTTTAACTGAGCTAGATTATGCTTATATTCCATATTCGGTCAAAAGCGGTTAAACAATGCGATATGTAGAGACGTTTATGGAAATCCCCATTTCCTCCCTTTTCCATTTTTTTTTTTTTTTTTTTTTTTTTTGACCCAATTGTGCTAAAATTTGCACCTCAAGTAATCTATGAAATAGCTATATTCCAAATTTCATCGATATCGGTTGAACGTTGTGATCTATAAAATAATGATTTTTTTTTGTCAATTTTTGCAATTTTTTAACTGCTATTATTAATTGGATTATGAAACTTCAAATTTGGAAATCTGACTCTTATTTAATACTTTTTCTCGAATGTAATTGTCAAATTAGTAATTTTTAACTTAGGACCAAAGTTACAGCGAGTTGAATTTTGTCAGTAATGATTTCTGTAATAAGAGTCAGTGATTACTATACTTGACTTAGAGTGACTGCCGTGACTCTTACAAGTTAATGATGATAAAAAAAAAGAACGTTATATGACATACCAACTGATAGAATCATAAAATCGATATATTATGTCACGATTAAGAAAAGATGATAACAAATATGTGATAACGACAGAATCATTATGACATAAAAACTGATATGATTATCGTTATATGCAGGTATGGAATTATGAGTAAGAAATGACCAGAAGTCCGAATAGTAATTAACATGATTCCTGATTATTTTTTTTATTTCAATAGAATGCAAGAATACGTTTGTCCATCTGCACTGTGGAACTCTGAAAGATTCCATCTCTTTTTCTATTAATGCTTATTTCGTTATTGTTATATAATGTTAATCCCGGTATTACAAGTGAGTATATATAAGTGATATACATATATATTTTCTTAATAGCATCTATTATTGTTAATTACCGTTTTGCTGTATCACTTTTAAAAAAAATTTTTCCTTCGTCTCATTGTATAGCTATATGTATTATATAAATGATAGAACGTATTGTTAAAACATGTAAGAAAACAGAATCATCAAATTCTTCCCACCGGGAACCATCATCATCATCCCTACCTAAATTGACAATAACCACGCACTATTTGAGGAGAGATTTTTAGAAAGAAACCTATTCAAAATGGTCAGAAGAATCGTCTACAGACGCAAAGACAAAAAATGATCGTTCTCGATCCGAAACTTAGTATCGGACATCTGTAACTCCGCAAATTCTACCGTCGGATATAAATATGGCGACGACTGACCAGAGCGAGAGGTAGGAAATGGAAGGTTGGAGAGAAACTGCACTTAGATATGAAGAAGCCTGACTATCGGCAAGAAGAAAAAACAGAAAAAACAACCGATCAGTGTCAACACTGCGAAAAAATTCCTCTCTCCCAGATAAATCTCCCGTGGGTCACTTAACGACAGGTTGTTTTTGGCATATTTCCCTTTTCGTTTAATACACACAAAATTTGAGGATCTTACTTATATTCGTCCTCTGTATCTAAATCGATTTTTCCTTATTAATAAATGCTTGTTTTATTAAACAAAAAGTTGGTGTCCGTTATTTTCCCGATCTTTCTCTCTCTTTTATCTCTGGACCCCAGACCGCTTCTTATCCACGCAACACCCATTTAAAATGCTGGAGCAACACCGAAAATTGCTTTTAGTGTCAGCTGATGTGAATATCCCAGATAGCAAAGGGACTCACAACACAATAATTTTCATATAATATAGATAAAACTCATATATGTTATTAGATCATAACAAAGTTCTTTAAAAGAACGAAATTCATTAAAAATGATCGATAATGGTTCAATATTATGAGAAGGCATAATAAGAGAAATGCTTTCACATATTTTGGGGAATATCTTGTGTAGATATTATCCAATAGAAATAATGATCAGATTCTACCTTTCAGTTGATCAGCTTTTGATAAGTTCTGAAATGATTGCCATCAAATCCTTTTATCATTTTTTTATTTCATGAATGAAAAGAGAATTAGTTCATCTTTTCATTGTGAAGTTATCATATACAGTACTGTCCAATTTTTGTCTTCTATAAGGTCACTCTTTTTCAATCTTTTTTGAAATTTTCTATTATATGTAACATATTTATATTCTATATATTACCTTTAGGAGCTATCTGTCCTATTTTTATTATTCTCAATCTTTGCTTTATTATATGCTACTTACTTGTTAGATGAATTTTTAGTATATCTATTTTTTAACATATTTTTATATAATTTTTAAAATCGTTAACCTTTGATTCATAGGTAATAGAAAATTTTATATTACTTTAAATTCAAGGATTAATTTAAATATAATATGAATAATCAATCAAATGCTGTTCAAATAATCTAAAAATCGCATTCAGTTTAAAATGTCTACTTTACAACCAGTTTGCCTGGAGATATTTCAGTTGTCATTACAAATTTACTAAGACAATTTATAACTACAGAAGATAAAACAACATAATGCTTCAAAAATATTTGATATATCATAAATTAGGACTTAGATATCCACATCAAACTTTCAGTCTGTAACCATCAAAGCTTTTATAAACTAATTCCTATATTTACTTAATGCACAGGTTTTCCAGTTTCAATTACAGGTACTCCTCACTTAATGACTTACCTGTTTAATAACTGCTCAAACTTACATCCAAGTTTACAATTTTTTTTAATGGAAAATGTGGTTTTTGCCGATATGCATTGCTTAGGACTTCTATTACATGTAATTCTCTGCATTGTAGTTCCAAAAATCTGATGAAAAAAATACTTTATGCATATTTAAAATATAAATGTTTTTACAGACATAAGAACTTAAGTGAATAACTTGTTCTAAATATATAAAAACAAGTTACTCACTTATCAACAAAGTTGTGAGAATGGAACTCAATTGTTAAGTGAGGAGTACCTGTAGTATTTAATTTTATATTCATGTGTGCCTTAAGCTGTAAAATTTTTATAAGCATTTTACAACTTAAGATGCACATAAATATATAATCTGAAAAACTTAAATTATATCCTGAAAAACTTAAGGCATGGACAAGCCTTAAGTTAGAGAAAGAAAAGCTTTGCAGTCTGAACTATTGAACTCCATCCTTCAACCTTCCAATTGACTCTATCACGGCCAGCTATAATGGGTTCTAAAAATAGCCACTATCAGATATAGCATATCTCATGTGCAATGTGGCTGCTTAAATAAAATTATCAACAAAATTAAATGAGTATTTTAAATGAAAAATTATGCTTTATGAATGTTATGCCATACTTGTTGACTTATAAGACACTTTTTTTCCTTAGATTTTAAAAAATGTTTTTTTTTTTAGAAGCCAAAAATGAAAATAGAGAAATAGAGTATATGCAAAAATCAAGTTGGCAAGTGACAAAATATTTTTTTCATGGATAGATTACATCAGATAAATTGATATTTCAACAGCTAATCAGTAAATTTTTTAGTAATTATTAAGCTGTTGCTGGAATAAGAATGAATTTCAGTTATAAAACTAACAAGGAGAGGACACAGCTGACTACCCACCGATTTTGATGAAACTGAACTGATGTAATCTAGAAAAAATATATCGAATACGTGTCCGAGCGTTTGTGCCAATGAGTCTTATAAATAAAAATATTAGCCCTTTAAAATTTAGCCTCGGCGACCTTAAGAAATAAGAATGAGAAAAAAAGAACTAATTTAACGCTACGCTCGTAGCATAGTGTGTTCGTACCGATCCCATAATCTGAAGATTGCGGCTTCAAGACCCGTCTCTCACTGATGTTTTTTTTGTTATTTAAAAAAATAATAAATAATTAAATTTACATAAGTAAAATAAATTATTATTTTATTTGATTTTTTTATTAATATTTAAATGTATTTTTTAATTTTTTTTAATGTAAAACATACATAATGCAATGAATTAAATCATAAGGAATAAAATTAATGTTTTGCAACAAAAATACAAAAATAAAAAAAATCTTATTACACCAACTCGTATTCCTCCTCATTGTACATGTACGTACATCATATATGAAGGAAAGTTGATATATGATGTACGTACGTGTACAATGAGTATATCGCGAAAGAATGTGTATATCGGGTATATAGCGAAAGAAAACTTTCGCTATATACCCGATTTTTATGTCCTCTTGTTAGGGATATAATATAATAGCTACATTTCAATACATTAAATATTAATAAAAAAATCAAATAAAATAATAATTCATTTTACTTACGTAAATTTAATTATTTTTTAATTTTAAATAACAAAAAAAAAATGTCAGTGAGAGACGGGTCTCAAAGCTACAATCTTGAGGTTATGGGATGGGCACGAACACACTATGCTACAAGCGTAGCATTAAAGGCCTTCTTTTTTCTCTTTCTTATTTCTTAAGGTCGCCGAGCCTAAATTTTAAACGGCTAATATTTTTATTTATAAGGCGCATTGGCACAAACGCTCGGACACGTATCCGATATTTTTTTTTCTATATTACATCAGTTCAGTTTTATCAAAATCGGTGGGTAGTCAGCTGTGTCCTCTCCTTGTTAGGAACAAAAATGTTGTTACATAATATAATATGTATAAGAGAAAACTGAATTTTATATATATACATCACAAAAAATAATAAATTTTCTAAACTCACATTAGAATCACTATGAAATGGATGGCAGTTGTTTCCTAGGAGTTGAAATTCAGATGAGCATATGTAAGGAAGAAATTCAGTAGTACAAAGTAATATAGTTATAATATCATTACAAAATTGATTTATTCGTGCTTTACTGGGTACAGCTTTTATATAACGAGATGTAAGATGATTTAAAGACTCACAAAGAATATTAAGAATAATATTGCAAGCTAAGTTTGCTGGCAAATACTGTCTAACATCATGTATTATAGATATCATGTATAAATTCCACATCTGGACACTGAAAGAAATTCGATTTCCCTAAATTAAAAAGTTCAAATTATTAAAATTACTTTAAAATTTAAGATTTAATTCATAATAATTAAAATAATATTTGCTGTTCTTTAAATTAAACTATATTGAATTTTTAATAATTAATCTTTATACATTGGAAGGTCAAAAATTAAGTCACAAATCATTTTTTCTAATTTTTTCTTAATATTTAAATATAAAATATGAAAATGTCTTAAAACAGTTATTTAAAGCATGCTAAATGTGTAAATAATGTTTAAAATATTATACATTATTGCCAATATGTATATCTGAGGTTGTTATAAAAATAATCTCAGAAATCTTATTTTTCATTTTTGGAACTTTTATCTATAATTCTTGACTAGTTAAATCTTAAAAATGTCTAATAAACATTTTTTAGCAATTTTCTGCAATGGTATGTTATTGGTTGGTTGGAACTGGGATTTAAACTCATATGAAAATTGAATTGTCAAGAATGATAGTATTGAGGCTATAGAAATTATAATACTATAAAATGTCAGTTTACATGCTATAAAGCTGTGTCTTTCAATAGGCTCTGTAACTTGAAAAAGAAACATTGCTGTTTGAGATTATAAGGCCTATTGAAGGACATCCTTGTGCCACAAGACTTCAAGATGACTGTTACTTGCAAATAACTGCTAAGCATCATATCAATATATCTCATTTTCAGCTTGTTTCTGAATTCATTGAAGCTACTGAAAGAAGAATTTCAAGATAAATTGTGACTAGAAGAATTAAAAAAATAAGCCTTTATGCCAGAAGACTAGAAGTCTTCTGGCAATAATAAAATATATACTGTATAATGATGTAGCTCCATCGGTATTAGCAAGTGGCCTCTATATATATGATCATTTATATAATCTTTAATTTTTACATAACATTCAATTATTATGAGAATTGATAATTAATATGTACATATAATGTATATTGATATATAAATAATAAAATAAGCAATCATGTTAATGGGAAATAATTTAAAATTTTTATGATGCCTGGAAACACTTAAGTCTACCCACTTTCGATTTCTTTGCTAGTTCCAAAAATCTCTCTGGAAAACAAATTCAGAAAATGCTAATGAAGAAGGAAGAGAAAGTTAGCAGCAATAGTGGCATCTTTAAACTGAGAAGAAAAATTTTTTCTATTAACAAGTGAAGAAAATACAGAATAAACTATTGTTTCCATAAATTTTGAAGATTTTGCACCCTCATCTTTTTATATTGTACCCTATTTATTATTTTCACATATAAATAAAGTATTAAATCCATTTAAAAAAAAAACATAAATTATTTAATTGAATATTAAGGATCCTATCCCCATTTTCTAAACAAATGGTCTTAATAACATAATTAAAACCATTTGTAACAAATGGTCTTAATGTCTTAACAAATAGTCTTAATTTATACAATTTTCATTTTACAGAACCAATCTACCATATAAATCAAGGGAAGTATATTTTAAAGCATAAATATTGATATTTTAATTTTTATATCATTTAATTGTTATTTAAATTCTTATATTTATTAGTTAATTCTAAATTGTTATACAAAATAGACAATATCAATTGTTACTTATATTAATTTAAATAAATTTGTTAAATATTACCTCAAAAAATGATTTATGAGCACTCCAGTTGTGACTGTCAGCATCTTGTAAAACTCCTGAGAGAAGTAATTTTATTTGATAATTTAGCACCTTTTGTAATAGTAAATCTTCTAATTTATCTATTTTTTCTTGTAATGCCAATGCTGTTGTATCATTTCTAGTCACAATTTTAAAAAATTCATAAATTATAATAACTTTTAGGTAGATTATTAAAATAAATTTTTTTAAAAAATGAAAAATTTAATAATTAAAACTTTATCAGTCTAAGAAAGATGAATATAATTTATCAGAAAGGTTGGGTTAGATTAGTTATGGTAAGCCTATAACCATATCATATATATGGGATATAGTTTATCTGATGGCAGCTATCATAGCCTAGTCAACACCTACGGTAGGGTCTTCCAGAAGGTTAAAGGATAGGGTTCAATAGCTAGGTCCCGATTTCTCCTGAAAAACTGGGTCCTGGAATTGAACCTGGATTTTGCAAAATGTTAAGCAAATGTTTTATCATGCAGTCATTTTGCAGACAATTTATCAGAAAGTAAAGTGAAATATAGTTGATTTAATATAATTGTTTAATACAATTTTCAAATACACAAAGCAATGGATTAAAGATTGAATTACAATAATTTAGATTAAATGTCACATCATCTAGAACTAATAAGTTAATAGCAATTCAAATTAATTATTTAAATTAATAGATTATGTAACATTAATCTAAATTAATTTTTAATAAAAATTTGTTTATTTCATAAATAATTTGGCATATAAGATTTATTTATATTATAATATTATACAATATTTTAACTGATATTTTTTTAATTCTGACTTTCAAATTTAATTATATATGTTCCTTAATTAGCTACCATAGACTGCAATTATTTTCATCATATAAGTAATGTACAGAAAACTCTGACTTATGATGTCCTGATTTATGATAATTTATACTTAACAACAATCATTTATGACAAAAATTCATATTTAAAACAACCATCAATGATTTTGCAATAATGATAACCATCTCCCTATAGATAGGAAGTAGAATTCACCTATCATTTGACCCACTAGTTGTAAAAGATAACTAAAGGGTTTTTTCTTCTAATAACACATTTTCTTTTAGTAGGATCATTTTAATCTTTTCTCTTTCTGCCTGATATTATTCTTCTTTCATCCTTAATTCTTCCAGTAATAAATCTACGAGTATAGATTAATATGTAGACCTTTCAAAATAAATACATGACAGCAATACTGGTTTACAATTAGACATATGTAAACACACAAATTTTATCTTTGATGATATTTTTAATGATGTTAAAAGTTAAATTTATCTAAATATGCTCTTTCACAATATAAGAAAAAGTCATCAGAATATTTGAGTCTGTGCCTATATTTTTATATAAAATTTTATAAACTTAATTTACTAATAAATTCATACTTTTCTATGATTTTAAGTTATCATTAAAAGTATATAGCATTCTAATGGTAAGTGCTATATACTTTTCAGCAGGTAAATTCAACACTTTTGATTTTGATAAGTAGAATAAAATAATTTGAAAGACTTTTTAACTTAAATATTCTTAATTTTTATTAAATATAACAAAAACAGTAATAAAGTAATATATGCTTCTATAATAGCAAACTCCAGTATAAGTGTAACTGGTGAGATGCTCTTTACCTATAGAAAAAAATGAAATTTTCTAAGAGCAGAGATTTTTATGTATTGGATTATATAATTGTCAAATTATAGAAAATGCCAGATTACATGGATTATACTGCAGTTTAAAATTTTCAAGCTGAGTCAAATTTTATTTTGAAACTTGACTTGATTCAAGTTTCAAACAGTTCACACATCGTATGCAAATCCATAAATAGTTCACACATCTTTATTGACAAAATGTGTTGTTAAGTGTCAATAAAGATATGTGAACTGTTTATTAACAACACAGAGTAATATTAAAAAAAATTCAACAATTTTTCCTAAATATCTATAATGATATTGTATATCATAAAGAAATTCTTAATTAAAAATAAAATAAAATAAAATTTACACAAAGATGCTATATAATAAGTAATTGATTTCCATCTGAAGAACTTGGATTCAATTCTGGGATATCTCCTCTAGATTTTTCAGAACAGTTTTGGGGTCTTTGGTCTGCGGAACCTCACTGTTCAAGCTTCTGATCAACTCTAAATGAATGCTGACTAATCAATTATTGGTGCTGCCATATGCATTCCTTGTAAGATTCTATAGAATAATTAAGCTAGCAAACCTTAAAATTCCTTCATTATATATATTAGAGAAAACTGAATATGACCAATATCTATCAAAACCTATGATTTATGAAAGTGATAGAAAAGCATCAGACTCAATAATTTTTACAGTCAATGCAACATTATCAGAAAAATCATTTTCTGCCTCCTCATATTCTATTAATTAAACTTCTAAACAGAACAAAGTCTAGGATTCAATGCAAATAAAATTAACTAAATTGGTTTTTGTTATACTGCATTAATTTTAATAAATAGTTTTTCATTGTTTATTTTTGCTACAAACTTTTATATCAAATCTAACTACAGGTATTCTTGACTTACAATTGCTGCAATTTATGACCACTCATACTTACAATGGTGATGAAATCTATTAATTCTGTGACTAGACAATGCAATTCCATGATTCGAATCTCTGATCTAATGTTTTGATATATAGAAAGCATCTTTTTTATATCTGGATTCTTGTAGTTTAGTGTTCTTTATATTTATTAAAATAACATAGTAATAAAAATTTATGGATTTCTGAGTCCTAGTAAACACACTCAGAAATCCATAAATTTTGGGCATTTATGATTTATGACTGATACAATTCATGGTGGCTAGGACTGAAACTAAATCCAGTCTAAGTCAAGCCACAGTATCATCTTTTTATCTTTTCTGCAAAAGTTCTAGCAGCTACTGCCTCATTTTTAACAATTACAGCATTATCTCTCAGAAAGTCTAATTGAATATCCACACAGTTTTTAGCATGAAAACCATTAAACACCATCTTCTTTTGCTAATTTTAAAATTAAATCAGCTATATCTATTTTAAGATTACTAACCATCATTTAACACAGCTCTTTTGAATGCACCAGAATCTATTAAGATATTTATTGTATCTATTAAATTATCTAAGATGCTGTTTCCCCAACATAACCTCAAGTTACTCAAAAATCTAAGGCAAATTTATTTCCACCTCCATCTTCATAAACTGACTTTAGCACCATCATATAGAGTTGTTTGGAAAGTAATTTCATTTTTTTCGTGAAAATGAAAGACTATTTTTTTTTATAGTATATAAATATTTTATTCAATTATATATTGACTATTTTGGTCCAACACATTTTGCCATCTTTCTGG
>WUQG02416860.1:0-15602 GCA_011317285.2 Androctonus mauritanicus | reverse complement strand
GTTTGTGCTCTTGGGTTTCATGAAAGTGATGCCCTGTGTAAGAAAGGAAGGTGTGTCTTTTGGTTCATGTATGAGATATGTGAGATGTTTGGCCATTATTATTATTATTATTATCATCATAAAATTAGATTCATTTTATTTAAAATATTCTTAACAGTATAAATATGATACTGATATTATTAAAATAAAATTGAAACTTAGTTTCTTTGTCGCTTTGTGAATACTGGGTAACCATAAAATAACGTATGATGTTCAGAGTCCTCTAGCGCCTCGTGTATTGGACGAAATGTAACAAAATTCGGTGGACGTACGCAGTGGAACATGCGGTTTCTATTTCGAAAGAAAACAGATTTAGTACCAAAAAATCGCTAACAGGGGATGATGGCGCTGCAGACGTGTAGAATGTATGATTAAGGAATGTATAATCGTCAAATGAGACAGCACACATCAAGTTTCTGAACAATACACGTCAACGTTTATTGTTAATTACACGAGGTTCAATATGACCTTCAGATGTTCCAAGAACTGGATGCGGTGCACAATATTTTCCACGGCGGTATGGAAGTTATCGTGCACCGCTTGCAGTTCTTAGAACATCTGAATGGCAGTCATATTGAACTTAATGTGTAATTAATAATAAACGTTGGAATGTATTGTTCAGAAATTTGATGTGTGCTGTCTCATTTAGCGATTATACATTCCTTAATCACGCATTCTACACTTCTGCAGCGCCACAATCCCCCTGTTGACGACTTTCGATATATCCATTCTTTTCGATGTATTCCCCTTTTCCAAGGGGATAAGACTTTCAGCTTAACCCCTGTTGGCGATGTAAGTTGTTTTCTTTCGAAATCGAAACCTTATAGTCCATTGTGTAATTGTGTAAACCTTATAGTCCACCGAATTTTGTTACGTTTCGTTCAATACATGACGCGCTAGAGGACTCTGAACATCTCACATTATTTTATGGCCACCCGATATAATATAAGTGAAACTTGCTTAATTCGTACCTATATCTAAATCATAGTCCCGCTGTTTCTCCTAAGCTAAGATACCTACAGGCATTTCTAGCGGTAAAAAGTGTAAACAACAGTCAGCCTTGCACTAGTAAACAAACCAGGACATGTGCAGTTACTCCATGAAAAAATATAAAAAAGAAAAATTTTGGAATTACTTTTCATTAAAATTTCTGCATGATTCTTAAGGATTTTATGCAATTACTATATATGAGAATCAGTGAAACAAATTTCTGTATGTCTATTTTCAAATTTATTTCTCGTTTTTACACCAACGGTCAGTGCCCTATATTCTAGCGCCGTATATTTGAATTCAAATTGACCTCAGTGGCGGACCTACAGCTATCGAGGCCCGGGGCAAAAGTCACTCTGGGGCCCCCTAATTGGAATAATCATCATACAAAATGTCAATACATATATAATTAACATTTATTTAATCAAAATTGAATAGTTAAAACGATTTGGAAAATAAAAAATACAAAGCCCCTTTTTTATATTCCTACATATACTTAAGGTTCTTGGGAGGCCCTCTGATCAGAGGCCCGGGGCGATCCGGTCTACTTCGATGCCTGCTAGATTTGAAGCATAAAATTTAAAGGAATACGTATCTTGGTTCATTATTATGGGATATTTAACAAAAAAAGGATCGCTTCTTTCGATGTCTTTTATTTTTCTCTTTAGGGAGAAACTTCGTTTTCCTCTCCGCCCCTTTGGTGCCCCCACTGTGCACATCTAAATATTTTTAGATTCAGAATACGAAATTCTTAACGCAATAGTCTATAATATATATATAAAATAACAAATAAAATCAATTATTTTTACATTCCGAATATATTCATCTCATTTTGAATTTTTTATTAAAATTAATGCTAAAAGTTTTCTCTGACATTAATGTTTTGAATCAATATTGTTACCATTAAGTCACTTTGAACGTAACTGAAATTCATACTTTTGAATATATTACAATAATTTTACAAATATTTCACATTAACTTTTTTTTTTTTAATCAGCCAGCATTTCCTGTAAGTTATGAGTTTATAATCAATCTGTTTTTTTTTTTTCTAATTTTGGTTTTCCAAAATAGAGAAATAAATATTTTATTCCTATAAATAGGGGAGAGCAGGGTAAAGTAGCCATTGGGTATTACTACTCTATATTCTTCAGGAACTTGGTGGTGAATGTCTCTAAACTATCGCAGAAGGACGACATTGGTTTCAGGAGTGCATCCGAGCTAGATTGCCAAAGAAAATAAATTTAAATTTTATCTTAAAATTTTTTAAAATAAATTATTGAAAATATAATGATGCTTTGTGTCCCGTTTATTGCATTTTGATATTTAGGTCTACCTCCAGTCTAGAATGACTTGACTGTTTATTCACCATTAAACTGGAACTTTTCTCCCATTTAAAAAGTTACAACAAACACTCAGTGGCCATTTTGCCCAGCCCAGTCGGGTAAAATGGCCATTTTGCACAAGTAAAAATAAAATAAAAATCATTGAAAATATAGCAAAGCGTGTAAAAAATAATATATTTTATTGACACTACATTAAATACACTATATTCTATCAAAATACCAAATATGTAATGGCTAAGGAAAAAAAAAAAAAAAAATACAAATAAATTTAGCTTAGAGTGGCCATTTTATCCTGCTCTTCCCTATTTTTATAGTTAAATATTTCGATAATAAAAATTCTTATAGCGAAAGTTTTATTTATATAGCTATAATAACAAACTTGTTAAACCATAAGAACTCATATGGAATAACTGTGCTGCTAAATTACTTAATTAAATAGAGAAACCTTTGACCCTCTTAAATGCCAAACAGATTTCACCACCCTATCCTTTCAGATCGTAAGATATACAATGACAAATAGTTTAAACTTTATTTACGACGGGGCATATCGCATGCACGAAGCATTAAAACTGTTTATATCTCATTACGGCATTGACTATGTGCATAATAAGTTTTGGAAGTTTCTGATTTTCCGTTTTAATTCGAACTTTATGCGAATAATACAACGCAAACACACACATATATATATATATATACATTAATACTAATAGAATAAACTTTATACAATTTACGAATTTTAATTTCCAATTTCGAGTTAATTTGAGTACAATTGTTATTTTAGGAGTAGTCGTCAACCGTAAATCTCAAAATTCGTTGGACCATGTAAAGCAGTTTCAGTTATACAACAACGCTAAAGGCACTTTCACTAATCTGAAGTTATAAATTATATAAATATACTCCATAGTTTCAGTAAAATTAATAACAATAGTGTAAAGTTCTCCAAAGAGAGATTTTTGAACATTTCATATATTAGTTCGAGTCACATACGTGTGTATGAATAAAATCAACAATATAGAATTGAATGAAATGTTGGAAATCATGAAAAGAATTGAAACTATATATATATATATATAGCTATTCCCTAAACAGAAAAACCTCAGATGAAATAGAATTGTTGTAAGAAGAGGAAAAAAAAAACAAGAAAAAATATATTCTAGGCATCATCTGGCACAGTCCTAAAAGCTTAAACGAAAAAAAGTTAAGTAAACGGGTGTGAAAAACTAAAAACATTTAGTTATATGATCACGTGTTAGAAACAATAGTCTTGGAAACAGAAA
Organism: Androctonus mauritanicus; assembly: GCA_011317285.2. NCBI lineage: Eukaryota > Metazoa > Arthropoda > Arachnida > Scorpiones > Buthidae > Androctonus > Androctonus mauritanicus. Next base: position 11,953 of record WUQG02416860.1, on the reverse strand, counting down.
ATTTTATATTAAGGATTTTATCAGCATTCCACTACTGCTACTTCATAGTAATACTAGAATCTTATTGATTTTGGGAAAAAATCTTATGCAACACGAGTTTACACTCTCAAAATGTTTTAAAGAAGAGAAATATTAAAAAAAAATCTTAAAGAGCTTTAACAGCCGATTAAATTAAAAAATGAATATTTTTTTTTTCTCCATTTACAATAAAATTTCAATATTTGAAACTGCAATCTTGATTGAATTTTTTTTATTTTATTTTTTGAAAGATTAAAAATTTGAGTATGGTGAATGGAGTATTTATTTTCTTTTATTAATTGTGCATTCCCGCAAACCAAAAAAAAAAAGAGAGAAAAAAGCTCGACTGTGAGTAGTAGTACTAAAATGACATTCGATACTCTTCATACATTTCCTGCCAAAACAGGTGGTTGTGTTTAGTACTTTCGGCTATTTTTATATATGCTAAAAATTCAGTTTCAGTTATTTATTTATTTTTTTTTAAATTAATATTTATTAAATAGAAGAATAAAAGGATTTTTTAGTAAACAAGATTGTTGGAAAATCATTTTTAATATTTTTTTATTTTTAAACAATTCATTTTCAATAAATTTATTCATAGATAATGCACGTTTTATTGAAGATATATATCGCTATTGTAAATTTTAAATACATCAACTGTACGAGCACTGCAGTTTTATTATTTTACAATAAATTTTCTAGAAAAATATCCAATATATTTTACAGCATCCTGAATATGCATGTTACTACTGATCAATCCTTTCTTATACTACACTATACTTTTTTTTTTTTTCTTTCTTTCTTTCTTTTTCTTCGATATGTTCTCGCACATGCAAGAATCTCATCAATTCCCATATTTTTTTTCTTTAATAAATCAGTTTATGTAAAAGATGCGATCCATTTTAGAAAATGCATTAGTTTTCTCACACATATCAAAGTAGTGAGAGGGTACTATAATGGTAAATGACTCGGCTCCTTACATTATTGATCAGTTGTAGAGAACCATTAGTTAATGGATGGTTGAACTGGTTGTTATAAATATATATATACATAAAATTATTTTTAAAAAATTTCCGAATAAACTGTTTTTCTTAAATGTTATCTTCTTATTGATATTTTAAGCTGAAGATATACATTCATCAAAATTTTATTCGTAGAACAGAAAAGTGAAAAGACGGAAAATAAAGCTAAAGAAATCGATAGAAATTCACGCAGTCGAGTTAAGAAGAAAAATAAAATGATGAAATTTTGATAAAAATACATAATAACTGTTTAATAAATTATCGAAAAAAAAAAGAATAATAAATCAATGAATCTTTTTAAAATATTCAAAATCCGTGATATATTCTCAATTAATTTTTTTTCCTCTTGTCTTATACAACAATATGTTAGTTTAAATATTGGTTTTCTTGTCAATATATCTCTTTTTTTTTTTTTTTCTATTTATTTTTATCAGATGTCTACAGATCTGTTACTGAGAGATAACGAATGATATGTATTGGTGATTTCGTAAGAAAATTCCTTTTAAAATACTCATAAATCACATTTATAACACTTAATACTTATATGCAAATATAGGCTTAAATATTTATTTATTGCTGGATTACGTGAGTTTTTATCTTTTCAAAATACTCTTAAGTTACATGTCAAGAAAGACGAAAACATATATACATATATATATATAAATGTAGAATGCTTTAAGGGTTAATGATCATATTTAAATGTTTATGACTTCGGTATGGCTGCTGAATTGACGTCATCATAAAAATTAGATGATAAGATATGAGAGTAAAATTAAAAACAAGCTCTAAATTACTTTCATAACAAACCAGATAAATCCTCTAAAATTGCAACAAGTTTACTTCATGAATATTTACTAAAAATTTATTTTTACTTATTATACACAAAGATGTGGAATGCAAGATTGTCTAAAACAAAAAAAAAAAAAAAAAATATCCATATTTCTGCTCAATTAATTTTAATAAACGTAAAAACAATATTTTTGTCATATGTAATTATATCAGAAAAAAAACAATAATAATTTATTAATTTTTAATGTTGTACAATCTGCAGCACGATTAAAACGAAAATAAAACGAGTTTGTAAAATATTTTATACTTTTCATGTATTTTTCAGAATCCCATGATAACTTAGCATCAGTATTCTTTCATAAAATTAATGTACTCAATAATACGCAAGTTGCTTACGTAAAAAAATAAACATTAATAATATTTACTGCATATCTATGCAGTCTGACCAAACAAACTAGAAATCAAGTTGAACTATTCTAAGTAAATAAACATTTTTTGAAAAATTTATAATGTTTATAGGTAAAAACTAACGTTGAGTATGTAAAAAAAAAAGATTTAACGTGATATACATTCTCCAATATCTATTTATAATACTTTTCTAGTTTCCTCATTTTTATTTTATTTCCTTTGGAAATCTTAAAAATAACAATATTTATCAAGATGAATGGTATAGTCCTATAACTCAGCATTGATGTCGCTTTGCGAAATCAATTTTTTGACTCGTGCGACGAAAGGTTACAGGATAAATCCTACCCATCAAACGTTCGGACCCCGTTTAATGGAGTTGAACTAGAAGTATTTGATTCTTACGGTACGAGATAACACAATTTAGCTGTGTTGACCTGTCCAACAAGCAATCATCAGTCCTAAGAGAAAAACACTCATCAGTCCATAAAATGTCGAAGGATATCCCATTATCTATAGAACAGGAGAAAATGTTCAATTCACTCTTAGATCGAACTGATTGAGTCTGTACTTAACTGATTGCTTATTGATATAACTGCAGAAGAAGAAAAGTTTTCTTCTTCTGCAGTTATAGTCCCATTAAAACTCGTATCAATCCACTTTTAACTTATTCGATGAGAATTTACTTCGATAATTAAGATTTGATTGTCCACTGATAAATAGTATCGATAGTACTACTCATTAATGAATGTCATTAATGGACGATGTTAAAAAAAATTAATGAATAGAGAAAGATACCGTGCGATATATATATATACTACAAAGAAAGCATAGGAAGTCAGTGAGGGATAATGTAAAGATATTGATAAATAAGTAGAGTGTGATACTGTTAAGAAATTGAGGAAAGCCACTAAGAGAAGCTGGAGAAGGATATTGACGAGAAAGATACTTTGTGATATTGTAAAGGAGAAAGTCAATAAGAGGACCCATAAAAGAAATCGACAAGATTAATGACACTGAAATATATCAATGGTTTAAGATATTGGAAAGAAATTAATATAATTTATACAGCATCCCTGTTGCTCGTAATAATAAAATAAAATCGATTAATAATAATATAAAGATTATAATCATACAGTAAGTTATCTGATGATTAATCGTTGTTACAGATAAAACGAGTTATTTCGTGATCGTCTAAACTTTTACCATTTTTAAATTAATGAAAATTATAATTTATTGAGATTAAATATAATTCTGGACTCTTCATAATTTATTAAATGTCAATAAATAAATAAATAAATAATAATAACAATCTGCAATAGATTTTTGTTTATTTTTGCAAACTAAGCACATAAACATTCTATTCCTTCAAATGGTTTCTATTGAAAAACCAGTAATGGAACCTGATGGAAACATCTTATTACATGGATTGTTCGAAAATAGGCAATATGATCTTGGATACTTCACAGTAAAGAGGTTATAAAGAAAACAACCAGCATTGTATTGATGACGGTTGTCAACTTTATAATAGATGAAGTAAATCTACCAAGATTATAACTATCAATACTGAGATTTCGAGTGAATTTACAGAAATGAAACATTTCTCTCTCTCTCTTTACTTCTCTAAAGAAGAGAATTTATATATATGGAAGAAATATATCGGAATTTTAGATTGTTCAAAATGAATTAGATTAAAATCTTTTAGATTTATATTTTCTTTTGACGTATCTATCATTTTTCATTACATTAAATTGTAGCGAGAAGGGGAAAAATCATTAATCCTTCCATCTCTGAATAAATGTTTACTTAGAAGATAAAAACCTAAAGATATATGTGCACTAGCACCTAATTCTCTTTATAGCAAACTTTTCGTCATTTCCTAACTTTGTGCTATTAACCAATCTCGTAGAAACATTAAATAAATTGTATAGAATAATAAAAAAGAATAGGGGGGAGAACTACAGTAGTTGTTATGGAAGATATAAATAACATGATGTACAACAAGTAAATAAAATAGAGCTCAGATAAATTTGGAAAGTTCAACAAAACTGGAAGATAAACTGAGATCAATGTAGAAGACAATAAATTATCCTTATATATCCTCTTTATCAGTAGTTTCCAAACTTCTAGTTGTTTGATAATATATCGTGATAGTTTGAAAAATCCCTATCCTGTTAGATTCTTCAAGAAAATATTCTGTAAGAGTTTTATTATTCTTTAAGATCGTTTTGATCACGATAACGCAAAAATCATTATAAAAAATATAATATGATCGTAATCAAATCAATCTTATTAGGCCTACTATATTAAATATCAAATAATTTTTTTTATGTGATGAAAAAATTTTAAACAGATAATATCGGCAAAGAAATAAATATTTTTCCATATTATACTGGCTTACAGAAATCCTAAATAATATATTCATGATATATTCGGTTTCTAATGATATAAAATAAAAATTTTTCTCTTCCATGGTGGGTATAGATCGAAAGAAATTTGAAAAATTTTTATGGTGTTCCATTCAAACCATCCTCATTACATAAATGTGACTGGATATTTTAAAATCTTTTAGATATCTTCCACATGACAAACAGATTTCTTTTATATTATTCGTTTTTATATTTCCCCGAATTATACGGCAATACTATTAAGCGTCGACCAAGTTATACGTGATTCAAATATTGATGTTTGAATTTTTCACTCTCTCGTTCTTCTTCTTTTTTTAATGTTATGTTTCTGCTGAAAAATTTTAAGAAGGCGGTAATCGAAAATATAATTTTAAAATATTAAATTGTAATTTTCTTCAAAATTGCATTGATATTAATAAAAATAGAAACGAGAAGGAAAGCTTGTAAAAATATCTTTCCATGTATTAAGATCGTCCATTCTTGTATCAGGAGAGAAGAGAAATAACATTAAAACGTAAACTTATTATATTTTCTTTATAGAAAACGTCATCTATTCTTTAAAACAGTTACAGGAAAAATGATGACAACAATTGATTCTTTCGTTGAGCCACATTAGATTATTCTGAAGAGTTGGAGAAAGACGAGTGTATTTTTTTCGGTCATAGCAAGTGATGAGTGATCGATAAAAGAAAAAAAAAGCGAGAGAGAGAGAGAGAGATGAGGTGGTTATCATGATTGAATACATTGGTTATGAAAGGTCTACACGGAGTAGGTAACAAAATCTCTTATTCGATTAATTGAATATCAAAATCGATTTGGATCCGTAAGAATGTAGTCAGTAGCAAAACAATATCATAAATGGTTTATGTCTGCATAATGAATCACTTAGCGGGAAATAATACACTTGAGTAATGTATTGCATATTCAATGAGATTTTTTTTTTTCTCTTTGAAGTGTAATAATCTATACTTTCACCAAAAATGCGAATTTTTATAAATTTATTCGAAACGTATTATGGAAATGTTATAAGTGGCATCATTACAGATACTCGGATTACTTATACAAAAACGATTTTAGAATTTTAATAGAAATTATAGAACTTGATATAATTGTGTATAATTTGATTCATCAGCATGTTTTTATTTATTTATTTACTTCATATAAATATCCTTTGAAACATTTATCACTTATTAATTAATTTTATTTGTTATCGAATTTAATTCGCTTTATATGAAGATATAAACACAAATATATCTATGGTAAAGTTGGAAACGAATTAGATTATATGTAGTACAATATTTTTTCAACTGTAATTAAAGATTTTTTGGCAAAAACTAGTTGCTGTAATAAAATTTAACTAGAATTTTATCTTAATAATATGCTCACGTTAACCAGTATTAAGATAAATTCATTAAAATGTAGAATTATAATTAAGTAAAACATCAAGTTCTTTGCAATTTTTTTTATTTCACATCAATTCTTTAGTTTCAATTATATAGAAATAAATCATCTTTAGTGACCGCTTCCTATTGAAGATTGGAATTTTATAACCATAGAAATAGTTCAATGCACAACTTCAATACTCAGGAAAGAGCCGATTAAAACTCAGCATGGAACTTCAGGATGACTCTCTCCACATCGTTAAAACGACCGCTATAAATAGATCTAATGAAAGTTCGAAAAAAGCCCATTGGCTTTGGACAATTAGAAGACACTTTCACTTAGGCCATCTCTACTTCGAAACTCTTCAAAGTGTTCTAACATGGTTTCTTGGTCCAATTAATACTAAATACCTTTAGTAACCATTCAGCCCTTAATAGTCTGAATGGTTCAATGCACTTTTCTTATCCAATTAATGCTAAGCATATAATCCTGTACTTTAATATCTGAAAGTAGATCTTTTAATTATAAAGAAAAATGATTTTGAATTTTATAACTTTTTTTTAATAAAACAAGTTGCTTGTATCTTTAATGATAAATTTTAGACTTTGGATTTTATATATTGATTTATAAATTTATATTGTCAATGCTTTATATCATAATATTTGATGGAATTTAAAATGAATTATGGCACGTAGCGATGTATCAAGGATTGAAAGCGTGTCGTGCAGAGATGGCTTTGTTACTCTTACGAAAAAAAAATTAATATAAATTTTAAAAGTTTCAATAATATTCTTATAACTACATATATAAATTACAAAAATATAAATTAATTAATTAATATACCGATTTGTATATTTTAAATAAATTCTCGATTCTTTTTTTGTTTAAATTTTCAATTTATTTTTTTAAACTCTTTTGAGTTTGGCAACTGGTGCGATAAACACTATTTTACACTCTTGCTACGGCGTTAGTAGCATGTGATACTTTTTTATGCGCTAAAGTGCAAAACCTTTTTGATATACTGAGAGAGAGTCATCTAACGTTTAATGTTTTTTGAAAAAAATATCAAAATTTCTCAGCAATATATCCATTTGAAGCTCATAATCTGACAGCATGTAAACATTGAAGTAAACTGAAATATAATATTTACAAAGTTATGCTGCTGTAAATGGAGCGCACTTATTATTTACAACGTGTCTTTGTTGTGTATTGTAAAATGTTATTTGTTGATCTTGTTTCACTACATCTATAAGTTCTTTATGTGAACCTGTCATGTAGTTATGTTCCCGTGAAAATATTCTCTGAAAAATCGAGATTTGTTTCGTAAAATATTGAGGTCGACAAGTTAAATCGACTAACCTGTAAATAGTTACTTGATGATTATAACTTAATTTCTCGGTGGTTATAGTTGACTTGAGATTGAATGAAATCTAAATCGAGGTGTGATAAACATGACTTAATACTCTAATCTTTTCCATATTAGCTTGGATGAGATACAGTATTGAACTTCAGACTGATAAATGCAACACTCGTCAATATTCTATTTGTTAATAATAGAATTAATCAAAGTGTGCTCTGTAATCGAAACTTCAAGGCTATTTTTAACTTCTACATAATCTTCTGATCAAAAAAATATGATCGAAAGAGAAAAATTTAAAAATTTTTTTCACTGTTTGGAACTGGAAAAATAATTTTAACACACATAAAAAAGCAACAAATGAAATATAATAAAAAAAAATGCTTTACAATGTCTATCCAATTGATTCTTATTAAATTATATTTATTTTCCATCTGTTCGTATTGTTTATTTTAATATCATGTATAGGAAATGCTTAACAAATCAATAAATTTTCTCTCCAGAGCATCTTGAAATCAAACTTAAGCCAAGCTAACATCTCAATGTCAAACCAAATTCCCAATAACTATTCTCTTGGGTTTTGTTTCTCCCCATTGAGATGAAATTTTGTTAGAGATGTTGGTATCTTGATTCTAGCATTTCATTTGAAGAGAAAGTCGAATAATATTATTTATTTTCGGGAATAAAAGAAAATTTTATGATTCGATTCGTAAAAATGCAGAATTTGGATTTAGTAAGCACATCAGTGAAATAATAATAATAATATTCATTGGGGAGTCTCGAAATTACAATTTAAAATTATTATGAAAAACGTTTTTAAGAAGGAAAGCGATTCTTTTTCATTTGCTAAATTCGGCACTTAAAATTAGTTCTGGTAATCTCATTAAAATTTTAGATGGTTTTCACGTCTTCTTACGTAGTTTGCAACCAAAATTCTCATCTATCATTTCTTTTCACTTCTAAACTGGCAGGAAAACCTCGATTAGATTTGCTTTAAGGTTGTTCTGCATCTTCGATCTTGATTCTTGAATTAGTAATTGGTTTTTGACTTCTTTTTTTTTGGAAACCGATAAGTTTATTTTTGAATTGGTTTCCATATGTTTAAGAAAATATATATATATATATATATATTCCAGTGGCATCAACAATTTCATTTTTGAATAAATTCTATTTATCCACAAAGCGGAAAAAGTATCTGCTTAGTTCGAGAAACAAAAGATGTTTACAAAATATAACAAATTTCATTTAATAAAAAATATCCAAGTATTAAGTGAAATATTAATGCATTTAAATCGCATAAGATATATTTTTTGCTTCAATAAAAATTCTTATTAAAAATATAGATAGAATACTTTGTAGTTTCTTGATTATTTAAAGAGAATATTTAACGATCTATCCTTATTATCGATGACAACATAGGTATAGATATATCTGATGGTTGATTACCGAAAATAGGGATGGATATATCGGAGATCTTCTAATGTTTAGATTTAGATCACGCAATTGCTAAATTTTATCTAATGTAACGTGCAATTGACGAAGACGATTACATCACGAAATGGTTAAACTTTACAATTTCCTCAGCAGAAAATTATATTAATCGTGATAAAATTGCAGAATTTAAAAATGATCTACAACAAAATTAATATAGTTTAATAATGCAAACTATATATATATATGTATAGTTTGCATTATTAATTAAGGAAATTGTAAAGTTTAACCATTTCGTGATGCAATCATCTTCGCCTAATTATATATATATATATATATAATTAGGGACTGAAAAATCATTTCCTTAAATGAAAAATTTTGGCAGAAAAATTTAAATAATCACAATTTGTTACTGTAGTTTTGGTAAGACAAAAGTAGAAGTGAGTAGGGGATGTGTAACATCTGTTTGGTATATAAAAACCATCCATAAAGTTGAATCATCGGACGAAGTTTGTTGTATGCATGGCTTATATCAAATAGTCATATCATGTAATCTCATTGGACGAATAGTTAGTGATATCATTTATGATCATGACAACAGTCGTTAGAAGATCAGATCGTAAATGCAACGACTCTAAACGCAGATGTTTAGAATTCAAATTAAAATAGCAAATAAGCAATGAAAGTAGGTTATGTTTGCAATTTCTAGATTTTATTCCGGGACTAAAATTAAAATATTTTCCATCACACACACACACACACACACACACACACACACACACACACACACACACACACACACACACACACACACACACACACAAGTTTATAATATCGGTAATACCTAATGATACGAGTTAAAAAGTTAAAAACATCGCTAATAAATGAAACTGAAATATTATAAATATTTTTTTTTTTAATTATTATTATACTTAAAATATCTGCAATAATTTTATTTCATTGCTTTCTAAACAACTTTCTAAACATACTTTTTAAGCAATGTATGCAATACTGTATATAAAGGAGAGATAAAAAATTTATTAACGAACCATATGCAAAAGTTTTATCCAACTTCAGATAAAATAAAAATGCATATTAACATGTAAAGAACGGTTAATGTTCAATTAAAATTATATTAAACTTTTATATATCACTGCACTTAAAAATAAATATAAAATTCTTAATTAAGAGTAATAAAGTTTATACAGATTTACAACTTTTACCTCTAGAAATTTATCGTGTATGAACCGATGCACTAACGACGTTTTCCCACATTTGTTATCACCCACTAGAACTATTTTACAGTTATATTCTTCCATTTGTAGATATATTCTGGACCAGTCCAATTATCGAACTGCGGTTTATTATGGACGGAATGAAAAGATGAAAATTGAAATCCTGTAAATAGCAAAATAATAATAATAATAATAATGATAATAATAATTTGATATTTGAGAAATTAATTAAGAAATAATAATAATAATAAAAATTAATCATAATCCGAGCTTCGTTGTATAATTTACGACTTTCCGAGACATGTCTCTCTATCCATGATTGATCTCATTGAATTACAGGCAGCTGTACGTCTAAATGTATTTAAGGAAAGTTAAAAAAAAAAAAAAAAAAAATATAGCTTCAGATAAAATATCATTATCTAATATTACAGAAAATTATACTGATATTTTATAGTTATTTTACTATTCAAGAAAATTATTAACTGTAAAATTCGAATTATAGCGAGAATATATATAATGGATATCAGGAAGTACAGAAGCTCTCATACGTTTTAATATACTCTAAACGTTTAAAGAAAATAAAAATCGTAGAAAATTATGTTCTAAAAAGCGAAGGATTTTTATTTTTTATTTTTTACTTGAAGGAAAACTATTTATATTTATACATTTTATAAGAAAATAATTATAATTTAACTAGTACTGCCTTTCTTAACGCAAAAAGAAACAAGTAAAATATCCATTTAGTACAGGAATGTGGTTTAGCTAGTTTTGATATATGATTATAGTTATTTATTCTGTTGTATCAGTTCATTAATACTGTCCTAAATATAAAACGTGAATTCGTAAGTTATTATTATAGACAATATATATATATATATATATACACATTTTTTCTTAGTTACAGTTAAGCGTATATAATACATATAATCATTCGAGCAAAAAGCAAATTACATAATAAGTAAAAAAGTACGGGATTAGTTTAATGATAAGTTATTTTATTTTTGTTTATTTATTTATTTTTTTTTGTAACATGACTCATTGAAATAACTATTCTGTTAGTCACATTCTTAAAAAGACGTGTGTGTGCAGTAGTAGAATGATTAAATTTGAGCGACAAAATAATAAAAAAAAGAAATTTTTCCCCACCTTAATGGATAAATTTAATATTTACTTTCCTTCGAAATTAATGAAAAAATCGATAAATTTCATTTAAATTAATCGTAAGTATTGCTAAAACATAAAAATAAAATAAAAATGTTATATGTAAATTTTCATTTTTAAGTATTTAAAAAAGATGAATTTAATAACAGAAAAAGAAAAAAAACAACCACTGATTTTAATGTAAATAATAATAAAAAAAAATAAATAATAATATAATAATGATAAATTTTTATTAATGCTTATAAATAATTAATAAGAATATTATATGAGATGATATTTTATAAAATTTCCATAATAATTTTATAAAGCAATAAATAAATAAAATTAATGGTTTCTTCAAGTTGTCGCGACTATCATCGTTAGTCAAATCAATTTTACAACAGTTATAATCTATGCAATATTTAATCCGTATCAATCAATAAAAGAAGAACAAATGATAAATGTTATTAAGAACTTTAAAAACAGATTCTAGCACTAAAAAAATACGATAACTCCCGTATAACACGACACTTCTATAACACGATTTCGCTCTGTTAGAACGAAATCGTGTTATATAAAGATTCGAGAATGGGGAAACTCCTGTACCATATGGCATTCTAGAACACGGTTTCACTTCTTCATGGTTTCACGATTTCGCTCGTGTTAGTGCAAAATCGTGTTATGGAAAGATTCGTGAGCGAAAGGTTCGAGAATTGAAGAAAATCCTCTATAACACGGCATCCTAGAACACAGTTTGAGAGTAAG